>JANHMN010000024.1:8644037-8656596 GCA_030674055.1 Rhabdomys pumilio | reverse complement strand
ACAGACACACAGTTAAATACACAGACACACACAGACACATACACAGACACACACAAACACACACAGACATATACACAGACAACATAGACAACACAGACACATACACAGACAACACACACACACACACACATACACATACACAGACACAGTCATACAAAGATACACACAGACACATACACAGACAACACAGAAACACACAGACATATACACAGACAACATAGACACACACACACACACACACACACACACACACACACACACACGAATGACTGTCTTATAAAGCTTTTCAGCCCTCATGACTTCCTATCTGTGAGAAGTACCCTCTACCCAGGGTCCCAGTTTACACACAAAGGTTTCTAAGGCCCTCTCCTCAGACATGGCCATGTTAACCACTGTGAGCTACATCAGTTCCTAGGCACAAAATATCAAGCAAAACAGAAAAAGACATCAGCTCCTACCTTCCCAGGGTTTCTGAAAGCTGTAAAGGAGACCGAGAAGATCACTATAAACAGCAGCACCCACAGTGACTTACGATTGACCATCGTTTTCATGGTTCAACTCCTACGAGACAATTACAGAGGCTTACCACTAAATGAAACAGGAAGTAAATTATGCAAAAGTGTACCGCACTCACCACACCCATTTATTTTGCTCCTCACTTAAATTATTCTGAAGGTAACATCTTGGCCCTCTGGCTTCCCCTGTAACCCCCCGGCTGCAGTCACTCCATTAGCTATCAGCTTGGAGCCCACCCTCAGCCAAGACCAGGAAGTAGGAAGACTAAGAACAGGAAGTAGGCAGGACACTGTCATCTAGGTGGGTCTTCCAGGCTCGGCAATTTTATGGAGTCTCAGTTCTTTACAAATATTGACTCTAAGAATTACATGAACTTCTAGTAGAAGTTAGCCCGCCAGTCTTCAGATGATTCCTTTCCTATAGTGCCAGTTTTTTTCTGGCACCTCTCAACCTTAAAAAAGAGTTACTTTAAAACTCCTATGTATTACTTTCTTCTTAAAATTTTTGAAGCTTTAGGCAGTCCTCCCCCCACCCCCCCCCCCCCCCATTTTATATGGACATTTGTATTTGATCTGAAACTCTGAGTTTGTTTCTTTAGGTTAGATTAACCCTGGGTGGGAATACTGGTCAGCATACATAGATGTCAGATGTCAGCCTAGGGTTGTAAGAAAAAAAAAAAGTGTCATTTTGCTTGAATATCATCCTTACAAAACTTCCTACTTCTTAAAACTTTCTTCTTAGAAGCACCCTCTGCCTTGAATCCCAAAGGATTTAGCACCCAGGAACGAATACTGCCCCCTCCCACCACCAGTGATTTTTCATACCTTTAATATAAAGGCTCGTTTTGGTCTCATTTCAAGAAACTGGGTGAGCTTGGTGGAGAGCCTGCTTCTGTGGCCAGGAGAGTGCTACCAATGAACAGCCTTCCTGCACCAAAACATACCACAGATACAAGCTGCAGGGCATAGGGAACCAGCTACCTTCCAGTGGAATTCATGCCCTTCACTCTAAGCAGGAATCTGGTACCAACTGCAGTGACCAAGTCAAGCAGAGGCTGAAATTGACGGACAGAATACTCTGCACAGCACATGGAATGGTTGTAATGGACTGGCATTAAGTCTGACAAGCAGACTGCAAACACTCCCATGGGAAGTTGAACCTCTTTCTATCTGAGCATCCCTGTGAAGACCCAGTTATCAAGATTAAAATGCACGTTATCCTGTGAATAGTACAGGCTGTGCAAAAACAGGAACTGAAGGGGAACCACCTCAAACACAACAAAGAGAGAACAGTAATAGTGATCATACCTCAGACCCAGAGGAGGACGTAGTCACATGTTCCAATCCAATTGGATTTGTGTTCTTGTTCTGATAGAGTCCCAGGAAGAGCAGGTACCTCTAACACATGCATGAGGCCTACAGGAAACAGCAGTTGGTCTCGTGGGGCCTCTTAAATATTAAAACTTGAAGATAGCTCTGCCATATTCCCTCAACCTTTACTCTGTAGCTCATAACCTTAACTCGATTTCTTGTTCCTTGCCCTGACAAAAACATCTTGCAGTCGAACTTTGTCACGGAGCCTCCTGGACTTTGGAGATCCCCTAGCCTCCTTGCCTCTAGACCCAGCCTATCAGCTTACAGGTCAGACAGTGATGCATTGTCTAGATAGCCTATGTGCTGCAAATGTTGCAAATGGACTTTTTCATTGTTTTCCCCACGTAAAAACTGGTCCTGAGGACTGCCTTGGCTGTCAGATTTTGGATCCCGAATCCTGATACCAGACTGAGATTGGTGTTTGAGCGCTTTGTGTGGCTCTTCCTGGACCGTAACAAGCCCCCTTCATAAGTCTTGTTTGCATGGCCCCTTATAAGAGCTTGTATGCGTTTGAACAGGTTACCAACCTTTCCATCTTTTTGCTGGTTTTGTTTGTTTATTTGTTTGTTTTTAACTCATGAAGCCCTAGTGAGTCTCATGTAGCCTCAGACTCCAGATCTTGTCACTTTACCCACCTCATCGTAACAACAACAACAACAACAACAACAACAACAAAACAACATAAAACCCAACAAGCTAGGCTCTTTCAGAAAGAAAATGCAGACTTTTCAGCATGTTAGTTATGTTCTAGCAGATGTTCTGTAATCACACTTTGTTTCCGTAGGAGGACTTCCAAACCCTTTTAGCCTTATGTAGCTGGGTCTGGAGCCCTCAGTTGGGCTCTAAAGGAGTCTATAAGAAGGGAAAATATTTGCAATGGTTTTGGCTTAGCTGCTCCTGGTAAGGCAGGCGGCAACAACTTCCCCAGATTCCAGGCCCCATGAGTCGTTACAGATTTAATGGGCTTTAGTCATATAGACATTGGCAATGTGAATTGACATCAGTTTTATGAGACAGGCATACTAGGTCTTCCTGGCTCCAAGAACCAAGAGTAAAGAGAGAGTTTTAATCATTTACCAAGGTCATCCAGTGAGGTAAAAAACAGGGTGAATCCCAGGTTCCTGTTTTCATGATCTCCATCGCTCAGAATTTTCTACACTCAAACGTACATGATATGGACAAGTTCAGGTAGCTCCCAAGGACTGCTTATTTATTGCCATTATGTTTAAAAGGTCTCCATCTCTGCATCCTTATGGCTGTATCTTGCCCTGGCATCTCCTGTATTCACCCTCCTCTTCTCTGATTTCTAGAGTCCATGAAGAAGCTCCTGTGCCTTCATGGCCTGCCTCATTCATGCCAGACCCAGACACATGGGTTTAAGTGAGCATGAACCAATGTGCTAAAAGAAACACTTCTTCCTTCAAGTTCTTTGTGTCAAGCATCTTGTCATAGAATCAACACCCCAGAATAACTAATATAGAAATTCCAGGGGGAAGAACATTAGTTCTCAGATTCTCAAATATGTGAAGCTCAAGATTGCACAAAGCTAGCCCGGTATATTCTACACACAAGTCACCATGTGGTTGGTGATGACAGTTCGTCTCCCATGAAGCTGAGAAATGAAGCAGGAAGCCTACATGCCTTTTATTTCAACCCAGTGAATGTAGAAAATTTCAGTAGTGACAGCATGCGTTTTGTGTTTTCTCTTGTTCTGGAAAGGTGTCTTACCCTTCTAAGCATGTAGCTAGGTCTGCTTGTTCAGACCGTGGTGTGGTTGGTTTCCTGAACAACTCTCAAGGATTCCGTCACCTCAGGAGGCAGGTATGAACACCTAGACGTCTTTCCAATTTTGGATCAAATTTTATACACAGGTTTGCCTGGCTTGTGACATTTGTCCTCAAGATAGAAGAGGAGGGATTTAAGTTTAAATTTCTAAGAAGTCTTGCTTGTCTTTGGGGAAGTTCCTGAAACTGCTCTGCCGATAAGGACTGTTTTAGTTATGAAATTATAAAATAAGTGCATGCCTCTTTTCTTGAAGAAAATATGGGCACATGTGGAATCACTTGAATGCAGGCGTTAATGATATGCATCCCATTTTGGAATATAAAGAGATACATACTTTAAAGTGCAGTGCTTTTCCACAGGACTTATTACTTCTCTCAGGATGACTATGTCTGATTCTTTTTTTTTTTTTTAAAGAACTTTAATTGATTCTTTCTGAGTTTCACACTATACACTCCAGTCCCATTCATCTCCCAGTTTTCTTGCATCTGCCCGCCACCCTTGCAAACTTCCTTCCCAATTATAAACACACACACACACACACACACACACACACACACACACACACACACACACACAAAGCACAGAAAACATCTCATGCTGGAGGCTGCAGTGTGTCACAGTCTATCCCTCTGTCCACACGTCTTCACGTGCAATTGTTCATTGCAATGCGTCATTGATCTGGTTCAAGTTCTTTGGCTTCTGTGACCCCATTAATATCGGATCCTCATTGGGTCTCTTTCCGATTATCCTGTTGTTGCCCCATGTCACGGAGATCCTGCAGCAACTGTGTTAATATGTAATAAAATACAACTGAAGACAAAAGTACTGATAAGTGTTAAAACTATTTTCTATTGGACTATGTCTGATTCTTAATGTGGACTTGAATCTCTCCTCTTGTGAATGTTACTGCTGTTGTCCTTCAAAGAACCTTGAAGGAGTGTCTGGCTGCTTATGGCTAATTAGAATGAAGATTTAGACCTGCAGGAAGAAGAAATACAGGCCTGATTGCCCAGGCAGCTTTGGCTGGTGCAGACTATAGAGACCAATGGATTAGGTTTCTCCTGCCTGGTCTGGGCCTGGGCTTTTGAAGTCTGAAATTTGTATGATTTGCAACTGAGCAAACACTGTCTTGGAAAGTACTGGAGATGGGTTATTGTGTCACTGCCTTTTAGAAGCCCTGGAGCAGCCAGCTCCCTACTTAAGAGGTCTAAACTTGACCTCAAGGAAGTGGTGTCTGCTGCCATTTATTCTAGAAAGACCTCCATCCTAGGCAAGGACTAAGAGCTTGGAGGACATTTCAGTTTCCTAATGTTGTTATGATAAATGTTCTGACCTAAAGCACTGTCAGATAGGGAGGGGACTGTTTCCTCTCATGTTTGTAGTCTAAGTCCATCACTGAGGGAAGTTAACACAGGAATTAAAGGCATGAGCCTGGAGGCAGGAACAACTGCTTGCTGGCTCACTCTCTGGTTCCTTCCTTCTCTTCTTAGCTTTCTTATGTTCCAAGGACCACCTGCCTAGGGATAGTGGTCCCCACAGTGGGGCCCTCCAACATCAGTAAATAACACAATTCCCCCATAAGCACACCAATAATCTGATCTGGCCAATCCCTCATCGGGGGCTTTTCTTTAAAATGACTGTAGACTGTGTCCAGTTGACAAAGTTAAATAGGACAAAAGGCCCTAGGTTTTAAAGATAAGATCCTGGGTACCACTTTGGACTGAAGTACTTTGGACTGGATGAGGAAGACTCTTAAATTCTCTTCTTGTTAAAGGACAAGCTCTGTCCAGGGAGATGCAGTAAAAACCCAGTTTAGGCTCTGAGTCTTCAAGTGTAATGGTTACTAGAGCTATGAAATTATTTTTTGCTTTATAGTATCTTTTTGATAACATTGGACTGATAGTTGCAGACTCTTATTAACAATTATAACCCTAAATAAAAAATAAGGCAGTCAAGCAAAAAGCTGGGCGTGATGGCACATGCTTCAATGGCAGTGTTTGGCTGATGCATCTCAGTAGGAGGCACAGAGGTCTGGGTGCTCACAGGGGTGGAATGCACAGAAGGCTGGGGGAGAACATATTTTCTAGCCTGATGACCTTTGTGTTATCTGTGTGCCCAGAGTTTTTCTAGCATTGAAAATCAATGACCCTCTTCTAAGATATAGCACTACTTTTTAGAAAATGCATCAGAATGATCTAACAGTGTGAGCGGAACAGAGAAAACCTCCATGTCAAGGTAGCTTCCATTCCAAACATTGGATATAGACAAGGAGTCAAAGACTTTGGTTCATCGAAGGCAAGCAAGCACAATAATTGTAACTTTAAGTCCAGCCCAGTTCCTGCATAAAGTAACACAGCTCCCCACATTAACAACCTAACACTAGGAAACACATGTACATTTAAAGCATAATTGTTTGGTTTAGGAAAAGAGCTGACCAAGATTATCCTTTAGGAATGGGCTTGTTAGGAGAGAGAGCCTTGTAACCATGGAGCCTTGAGGTGGGAAAGCAATTCCAAAGGAAGGAACATCCTATCAGAGACAGTATGACAGGGTCCCAGAGGGAGGTGGAGGCTTCTCTTCAACTTCCAGAGGATGATTGGTTTGACTATGGTTCAGAAGTAAGGGTGCCTGCCACCTTAGTCCAGTTCCCCAGGACCCATACTGATGGAAGGAGAGAACCAACTCTTGTAGGTTGATCTCTGACCTCTGCACATGCACTGTAGCACGCTGGTGTCTAGCTGAACCCTTGAGTTTGGAACCAGTTACATCAGCAATAACTCGTGGGCTTGGATATACAAGGACGAACTTCTCCTAATCAATGGAAGTCTGCAATGATCAGATTTGTAGCCACCTTGGACAGATCAGGATTGTTCAGGAGACAGAATTCATCCCTCCCTGACTGCCTCCTCCTCACTACCTCCCTTCCCTGCCTTCTCTTCTGGTCTGCCTCCTCCTCGAAGACTCTCTTCTTGCTTGTCCCTTCTCCTCTGCCTTCTCACCCTGCCTGCCCCTCTCCCTGTCTGCCCTCCCTGTCTTCCTTACCTGTCTGCCTCAGTCTCCCAAGTCGTTGGGATTATACGCCTACATCATGAAGCCCGACTCTCTTGAAATGTTGAAATATGGTAGAATTCAGAAGCTTCAGTCTTTAATTGTAGCTGAGCAGAGACTCATGCTTTTAAAAAAAAGTGGTATGAGTTGTTTATGTATTCAGGAATGTAACTCCCTGTACAAATTCTTATCTGCAGTCAGCCATCCATGAGCAAGCAAAGTACTAGGCTTTTGCAGTCCAAGTGATAATTATCTCCAACCAAGGAAACCTGAAGCCTGTTCTTGGGTGTATGAATTCTAACTTGCATGATTAGTGCCATGTCCACAGAGGGATTATGTAGTGTGGTTTCTGCAGATCAAATCCAAGAGGGTCATCCAGCTTATAAACTTGTACCAAGATGTTACATATAATTGTGGGGCCTAAAGAAGAAGTTTTGCGTGGCAAGAAATATTTCTAAAATATCACACTCCAAGATTATTACAAACATCAGGATAAGAAAACAAATTCAGGAACTGGAGAGATAGTTCAGTAGTTAAGAGCACTGGCTACAGTTCCTGAGGATCCAGGTTCAATTCCCAGCACCACAAAATAGCTCACAGACATCTATAACTCTTGCCCTGGGGGATCTGATGCCCTCTATCTGTCTTCATGGACACTGCACTCATACAGTACACAGACATACAGGCATATTTGATTATAATTAAAAGGTTAAAAAAGAAAGTGAGAAAGGAAGGAAAAGAAGGAAAGGAAGGAGTGAGGAAGGGAATAAGGAGGAAGGGAGGAAGGGGAAGGGAGAAAGGGGGGAGGGAGGAGGGAGGGAGGGAAAAAGTAAGTAAGTAAGTAAGTAAGTAAGTAAGTAAGTCGAATAATTTGGAAAAATAAACCAGATAAAGTAAGCTAAAGAAGAGACTGGGCTAGTGTGAGGACAGCCAGCCTTCCACATCCATTATCCACATTGTGTTCAATTAACCTTTGAGACAAAAATTTTATCTGTGCCGTATGTTTGCCTGTGAAGACATATTGTACTCTAAATAATAGTAGGTTGGCTGTGTTAGTTCCCTGTTGCTGTGATAGATAGAACACCATTACCAAAGGCAACTGATGGAAGAAAATGTATTTCTGTCAGGGGTTAACTCAGAGGGCTAAGAGTCATCTGAGGAGAGAGGAATAGCAGCGTACCACAGGCAGCAGCGGAGTGCCAAGAGGAGATCTCCTCAATGCCAAGCACGTGGCCAGCCCCCAGTAATGTACTTCCTCTAAGAGGGCTGTACTTCTCAACCTCCCCAGTCAGTGCCATCCACCGGGGACAAGTGTTCAAATGTCTGATCCCATGGGGGCATTCTCATCCAAACCACTACAGCATTTAATTTCCTTAGTTGGTCCTTAGTGGGACCACTGAACATTAGTTTTTAAAAGAGGAATTGATAACAAGGTGGTATGGAGAGTAAACGAAGTGAAATAATAAAATAGAAATGTCCAATTGTCTCAGTAGAAGGCAAAACAAAACAAAAAAATAATGCAGCCAAGGGAAGGAAATGGAACTTGGAAATCGACTTGCAAGATCTCCAACTTTATTCCAAAAATAGGAACAGCAACCTGAGTTTTGAATGATTTAATCCAGAGAAAGACGAACGTGTCCTTTAAAGAGCCATATGGAACATATTTTAGGAGGAATGAGTTATAAGAAAGAAAATGGGTGCTTCTATTCAAGGAGCCTTGTGGAATTTGATTTGAATTAGAGCTGTCAATATAGGTACATATCTACAAAGTAGACCCACAGACTTACGCTTGTATCTATGCAAAGGTTTGCACACAAATGTGTTCCCAAGCTCTCATCTCTGAGTTACTCTATGATAACAATACCCAGTGTCCAGATCTTGGTTTCAAAACTCTCCAATAAAGAGAATCAGGCTTCCTTGGAGAAGCATTTGGTTCACTCTGGAACTTTGACTTGGGACACGAGAAGCCCGGAGCACCTTACAAGGCTTAGGAATTACTTAAAAGAAGAAACAAACCAGAAGTCAGATCAAAATGGCACAGAAACCTAACCTGTGAGAATTCCAAGTTATTAAAGTTGAAACAGTGCAAGACACAAAGTAGGGGAGCATTGGTGATTGGATACAGCCAAAATAAGTTTTAAAACCTGTCAGTCTGTTCTGATAAAAATAAACAAATACATCGTAGCATGACAGAGGAGAAGTAGCTGTCTACCGCAGGAGAATTCTAAGCAGTAGTCAGAGTATAGAGAATGCAGAGTGGCTGGGTAATAGTAATTCTTGTAGCTAAGATCTGTCAAGTATGAGGCTGGCTCAGCAGTCCAGACCATGTGCCATGGAAGAGGTCCTGGGTTTGGTTCCCAGAACCATACTGGGTGCATCCCAGTTGCCTGCAACTCGAGCTGCAGTGGGATTCAATTCCCTTTCCTGGCTTCCATAAGCATTTGCCCTCCAGTGCACAGACCCACCGGCACTCATAACTCTATATGCTTGAAATAATAAACCTTTCTAAAAAAGTGATTGCGACGAATCCTAAGAACAGTGGGTCCAGGTTCGAGAAAAAACAAGGACATCTTTCTACCAGTGTATTTTTAACTTTCAAAATGGAAAAATGTTGTTTTCCAATGGATGAGATCAATAGATCTCACCATGCCTCATGGATCAAGGTTAACGTTATCAGAACATCAGGGCATGTCCTGCTTCCAGCCTTCTGAGCTGGGAAGGGCGTGCTGCTTCTGTGATATTCATGAGAAAAATAACCACGTCAGTGTACTCAGGGAGATTGAAGGTAGAAGAAATTTGACAGACATTCTACAAAACATCTGGCACCGTCTTCCAAAATGTATGAACTATCACGAATATACCTCACTCTTAAAGTTTTGTACTACATTTAATTGGTGGGGGAGGGGGAATCACTATGGTGTGCCTATGTTGGTCAGAGGACAATCTCCAGGACTCGGTTCTCTACTGCCACCATGTGCGACCTGGGTATCAAACTCAGGTCATCAGGCGAGCACCTTTTGACCCACTGACCCACCTTATGGGGGTTCATTTTCCAAAATGAACGATCATGAAAATGATCACGACAAATGACTGTCAGAGTGAAGGAGAGGAAGGAAACTTGACAACTATTCACAAATGTAGCATATATCGGACTGGATGTGGGGATAGAAAAGGGACATTTGTGAAAAAGTGTATGAAATCAGAATTAAGTTTGTAGTTTGGTTGATAGCCGCTGACACATCAGTATTATACTTAGGATTTGAACATTACTGTTTGAACAGGTGTTACTGCTGTCTGAAACTGTATGAGGGATGGGTGAGCACCCTGAGTACTAAGTCTGCAACTTCTCTGTAATCCCAAAATTGTTTGGACGGTGACTATCCCCTAAGGCATATTTATTAAAAGTTTGATTCCCCAAGATGGTTTGACTGGTAAGTAATTCATGAAGCCTTTGAGAGGTGGAGTTTTATTGGATTATTATTATCTTGGATTATTATTGTCATGACAAGAAATCTAACTTTAAAAGGATATTTTGGGTCCGGGAAATGGTTGAGGGTCAAAGTGTTTGTCATGCAAGTGTGAACGCCTGAGTTGAAAACCTCAGACCCCCATGTCAATGCTGGGTGGGTGTGGTGGCACATCTGTAAGTTTTTGGGCTTAAAGAGCAGCTACTAGGAATGGCTAGAGCAGCCTGGCTTCCAAATTAGCCATCTCAGTGAGCTCTGAGTTTGATAGAGAGACGTTGTCTCAATAAGTAAGTTGGAAGAGCAATAGAAGAATAGTGGAGACATCAGCACTGGTCCTCAGATGTATGCCCACACATAAATGCACTTACATGCACGCATTAAAAAAGGAAGGGCAGTGGTGGTGCACGCCTTTAATCCCAGCACTTGGGAGGCAGAGGCAGGCGGATTTCTGAGTTCGAGGCTAGCCTGGTCTGTAGAGTGAGTTCCAGGACAGCCAGGGCTACACAGAGAAACCCTGTCTCAAAAAAACCGGGGGATAAAAAGGAAGGATTAAAAATGAAACTATTTACTTGGGCTCACGGTTTCAGTCCAAGGTTGGCTAGTGTCTTAGGGTTTTACTGTGGTGAACGGACACCATGACTTAGGCAACTCTTATAAAAGCAACATTTAGTTGGGGCTGGCTTACAAGTTCAGAGGTTCAGTCCAGTACCACCCAGGTGGAAGCATGACAGCATCTAGGCAGGCGTGGTGCAGGCTGAGCTGAGAGCTCCACATCTTCATCTGAAGGCTGCTAGCAGAATACTGGCTTCTGGGAAGCTAGGATTAGGGTCTTAAAGCCCACACCCACAGTGACACACCTACTCCAACAGAGCCACACCTTCTAATAGTGTCAGTCTCTGGGCTGAGCCTATACAAACCATCACAGCTGGCTCCATTGACTTGGGAGTATGGATGACGCTGGGCATCATAGAGGAAAGATGGCACAATAGGGGAAGCTGCTTATCTCACAGTGGCCAGGAAACAGAGAGAAAAACAAAGAGAGAAGAGGGCAGGGGAAAGCTATACCTTTAAAGCCATGTCTCACTTACCTACTTGCTAACTAGGTCTTGCTTCCTCATTCCCCCACCTTCTAATGAGGTCATCATCAGTGAATTGTTGGGTTGTAGCGTGCGCATGGGTCCTGTTGGGTTGATTGTGGGCACCACGTCTGTCACCCCAAGGGGCTAGGGCCGAGGCTCAGAGAAGCAGAGGCTCAGGAAGATAACTGTGTTCACTCCATGCTGGTGCTGAGTCAACAAAGCTTCAGGACTCTGCTCGTGGGTGAGAGAACCAGTCTGAGGTCCCACATGGGCTAGAGCTCTTGGGTTGGAGGTCCCTGCATCAAAAGGTGGCTGGGAACCGGTTGGTTTTCAGGCCCTTGGGCTCTCAGTGGCCGTTGGGAGGCCATGGAAGGATCAATACTGAAGTGAGGCATATGAGTTAGATCAACCAGCAGCTGAAGAGGAGAGGGGGAGGGATGAGCCCCGAGGGGATGAGAGTTCTTGGTCACAGCTCGCTAGGCATGCTTGATTGAGTTGCTGGGCCTCTGTGGTTAACAGGTTATCAGCTGGAGATTAGACCTCGGCTAGGTAGTTGAAAATCTCCACTGTTCCCCATAGTGGGTCCCAAAGAAGAGAAATAGGCTATGGTCTTAAGATATTTATTGTCACGGCAGAAAATGGATGAAACTATACCTCCGGCATTTTCAGGGTGGACCTGAGGTTAAATACCTTTTGCAAGGAGGGGGGTCTGGGAAGGAATGTTTAACTGGCTACGCCCTCTGGTCTTTAGGTGCCTCATGAATATGGAGATCTGCCTTGAGGCTCTGTGACTTGTAGTCAAGTCCTCTACCTGTGGAGGAGCTCCTACTTGATTGAAAGGCACAGCTTTATGGAGGTCTGTAGCTTGGTGAAATGCCTGCCTTCCCTTGCAGGGAACTCTGCAGGGAATTCTGCAGGGAATTCTGCAGGGAATTCTGCAGGCAACTCTGCAAGGTCTCCGGCAATTTCTAGCCAGTGCTCGACCAGAAACCAGGCTGTCCTTTCAGGGTCCTACAGTGGATCAAGACACAATTGGAGGTAGGGCCCTCATGATCCAGTCTCCTCCCCAAAGCCCCAACTCAACTTCTTTCTTTCTTTCTTTCTTTCTTTCTTTCTTTCTTTCTTTCTTTCTTTCTTTCTTTCCCTTCCTTTCTCTCTCTCTCTCTCTCTCTCTCTTTTGAATTTAGAGAGAAAGTTTCTCTATGTAGACCTGGCTGTCTTAGAACTCACTCTATAGACTAGGTTGGCAGGAAATCAGAGATTAAAGGCATGCACCACTGCCACCCAGCTT
>JANHMN010000024.1:8588025-8611057 GCA_030674055.1 Rhabdomys pumilio | reverse complement strand
TGTGTGTGTGTGTGTGTGTGTGTGTGTGTGTGTGTGTGTGTGTGTGTGTCAGGGGTGGGGAGTGGGGAATGGAGGAGTTGGGAGGGTGGCACATCTCACTGTGTGCTTTTGTGTCTTTTTCTCAATTCTGGCTGGACTGACTGACGAAACGTAATAAGAAGTATGGGTAAAACCCAGCCTGGCAAGTTTTAAATAACATTTATTGACATCAGCTCAATCACATGCACATAATTGTACTTTACATTTTAGCTTTCTTTTCTTTTCTTTTCTTTTCTTTTCTTTTTTTTTTTTCCTAACTTTTTTGGACCTTCTGAAGTATGCTTAGAATTTGTGGTTTTGTTCTTGATTTCTTCTGTTTCCTTTTGAAATAAGTCTTTACTTAAGGACACAACTAGTCTAACACTCAAATGCTTTTTTCATCAAAACGCGTTTTTAAAACCAAAATGTGTTTTATGCCCATAACTTTTTTTTTAATGTATCTTTTTAAGTTCTATGGTTCCCTTTGGTCTTTCTTACCATTATTTTTTTTTTCCAGAACTGAGAAAACTTTTTTAATAAAATAACTTTGTATTCCGATAAAACACAAGAAGCTGAAGCAGAAGGCATGAGCCTTGTATCTTAAATAGCTAAGGGCTAGTAAAACACTATACTGGCTTGAAGAAAGCTCTGTTTTCTCTTGAGAACAGATTTTGATGACCTATTTGTTAAGGATTTGAGTGCATCTAAAACAAGCACGGAGAAACGGCCTTGACAAAAGGGCATTGACCCTTCATTTGAGGCCATAGTGTAACCAAAAGTGGAGAGAAAACCTGGTCTCTAGGAAGAAGACAGGACAGGACCAGTAAGGAACACTCAGAGAAAGCTCTCAAGGTCAAGAGAGAGGCTGAAGAATACTACACACAAAGCAGCCGTTTCTAGTGTGTTTTGAAGTCTAGAAGGAGCTGCCTGGTGAGGTTCACTCACCTGGGTATCACCCCCAAGCTGGTCGGTCACCTTGACAAAGTCTTGGGAAGCTATCACACATGTAACGGAGTTGCTTATGATGTTAGGAGTGGGTCTTGCCACATGCCAAGGTCCTGACTTGGGCAGTGGGAAATTCCAAAGGGAATTATTATTGAAAAGAAAGGACAGACATGTAGACACGGTACAATGACTCTGGCATCGAGTGGGTTTCTCTAACTGCTTCCATTCCCACTGCTTCTACAGCTGTTCCTACCACAGCAACCTGGAACCCCAGCATGTTTATTAGGTACAGCATGGGATGGGGTAAGCTAGGTTTGCTAAGAGGTCTCTGTAGGCTAGCTCTCAAACTTCAAACATCCAGGAGGAGGAAGCTGTCATTGCTAGTCTTTGCGCATACTAATCTTTCATAAACACTCATACTCCGACTCCCAGGAAAATCTTTGCCGCCTCTCTTGAGCCTGGCCTATGGTAATGGCTTTACTAATTAGCAACAGGCCAATTAGTTTGAGAGCCCTCTACAGACCAGGCTGACCCTGTGTCAAAATACACACTTCACTCACAATACGTACTTCCTCTGCTCCTTACAGGATTTCAGGGGAGAGCGCACAGGAGTCCTAGCTTCAGAAAACTAAAGCAAAGTAGGCAAAGTAGCAGAGTAGGGCAGGGCAGAGTGGCTAAGAGGGAGTCAGAGAACCTCATAATCATGTATTAGGGTCAGTGCTAGTAAACATGCTGGGAGCAGGAGCGGGAGCGGGAACAGGGGGAGCAGGGGGAGCAGGGGGAGCAGGGGGAGCAGGGGGAGCAGGGGGAGCAGGGGGAGCAGGGGGAGCAGAAGGAGCAGGAGCAGGAGGAGGAGCAGGAGGAGGAGCAGGAGGAGGAGCAGGAGGAGGATCAGGAAGAGGAGCAGGAGGAGCAGGAGGAGCAGGAGGAGCAGGAGGAGCAGGAGGAGCAGGAGGAGCAGGAGAGGGATCAGGAGGAGGAGCAGGAGGAGGAGCAGGAGGAGCAGGAGGAGCAGGGGGAGCAGGAGGAGCAGGGGGAGCAGGAGTGGGAGCAGGAGCATCATCCTGCTGCCTCTTACTGGCTGAATTCTTTTTAGAGACTTCTATTCAGAAAAAGCCAGGATTCTTGACTTTGCAGCAGAAAAAGATTTTGGAATGAGTATGAAGCAGAATGGAGTCTCAGCCCAGGAATTACTAGAAAGAGAGGGATGGGTGCTCAAGTGTGGGTATTCACTTCTTAAGAGGGAGTCCTCCTGTGTTAAGGCTCAAATGAGTTTGTTAGAATGTAAGTTTTACACTTCTTTACTTAGGTATGAAGTTTGAATTTGATCCATTGTCAGAGGATCTGAGAATATGTAAACTGTAGTATGACACCTCTCGTGTCTTCAGACTTGAAAATCAAACAACAAAACCTCCATAATCTTCTAGACTTCCGTTTAGGTCTTCAAGGTGGAAATGCCTTTCAGTCTCCCTAGACTGAAACCATCAGCAACCAAGTCATATTCCTTTTGAATTTCCAGGTCTGCTCTGAGGCTTTCTGTGGCATCACTGAGCAGACCGGTTAGGACAGTTTTCTCCCAGTTCCCACAGATCCCTAAACGTTGTTGGATATAATCTGCTAAATCTGCTAATAACCTTCACAGTGCTTCAGCCCCCAGTTCTTCTCCACGAGTACATTAATGGCCCCATCACTACTTCCTGATTCAAGAAAACTTCTGAACAAAAGTGTCAGAGTGGTTAAAGAATTTTCCAGAAGGGTAGGAGTTGCCAAGATAGTGAATTAGTCTTCCCTATGGGGTTTTTCCTTCCTTATAGGCTCGGGATCTGCTTCTAGCAAGGAGGAAAGATTGCCTAGGATAAAGTGTCATTGTTGACTGGTCTCTCTGAACAGGAACTGAGTAGCAAAAGCCCAGGGGCCTTCAAGCAAATGTCCTAGCTGGGCCATTAATTTTGTAGTCAAAGGCAGTGGATTTACGTGTTTGTGAGTACAAAGCCATAAAGAAAGAGAGTAAATGAAGTTATTTGCACCAGATAAGGAAAGTACCAAGCTATTTGCAAAGCAATGTTCTCTCTAAATAAAGTAAGCATGAGAATTTTATATGGGAACCATAAACCCATTCCTACAGGAAAGTGTCAGGAAAGGCTGCACACATTTTTTGAGTATGCTCAGGGTACATGCATAGATGGAGTCCAGAAAGGAACATGTACTGGTGTGCTTAGCTCAAGGCATCCTCCAAAGGCCAGAGAGCTAGGAAGATGATTCAGTTGGTAAAGTGTTTGCCAAACATGAAGACCTGTGTTTGGTTCCTCAATATTTGGTTTTTTTTTTTTTTTTTTTTTTTTTGGTTTTGTTTTGTTTTGTTGTTGTTTTTTTGTTTTTGTTTGTTTTAAATAACAATGCAGGATGTGGGATATGGTAACATCTGTTTGTAATTCCAGAGCTGGAGAGGACAGATGGAAGCCTGGGGCTTGCTGACCAGCCAGTCTAGCTTAATCTGTGTTTTTCAGATTCAGAGAGAGAGAGAGAGAGAGAGAGAGAGAGAGAGAGAGAGAGAGAGAGAGAGAGCGCAAGTCTGTTTTAAGGAATAAGGTGAAGAACAATTGATATTAACTTCTGGCATTCATACGTACCTGCACATACAAATGTATGCTTACATGATGTTCACAGGATATTTATGCACGTGCGCATGCACACACACACACACACACACACACACACACACACACACACACACCAGGAATCAGAATGACTTGGTGACTTTAGCTGGTGCATTGTAAGTTTTTTTCCGATATGGTTTAGTTGAAAAAACGAAAAGGAAGAATGGCTTTGAAGAGATAAGACATTCATTATCTTTTAATGGGGCATAGCTTCCAAAAGGGCCAGCTCATTTAGCAATTAACGAATTGAAGGCAAGTCTGACTGGCTGTGAGAGGTAAGGACTTGGAGTTAACCAGGCGCTATGGATGAGGTTTGTACAACTTCATGGATGGTGATGTCACTTATTGAAGTAAAGTAAGAGGAATACTATTGGAGGACAAAGAATACACTTAGATGTGAGTGTCTACCTTTAGGGCTTTTTAAAGTCATCTGAGTGGAGATCTTCCTTAGACACATGATTGAATATACCAATCTGCTGTTGGGAAATGTTCGATTTTAAAAGTAATAGATTTCTTAAGCTCTAGACAGTTGAGTTTGTGGGACTCTGACACTTTGTCATGAGTGAGCTGGAGAGTGGAGGAAAAAAATCATCATTAGTAATGAGGGAGAAAGTAAACACTAAGTCAAATAATGCATGAGTGGTGGCAGACACACTGCCGACAGGGATGGGAGAGAACTCTCAAGACACTTGACTTGTGGGAGTGTGGAATGGGCAAAAGAATATGATAGTGGTTAAAGGAGAATAAGGTATTGAAATGGCTTGCCTCTTTCAGTATTGGAGACACTCGAGGGCCAGTGGGACGGCTTAGTAAGTAAAGGTTCAAAACTGATGATGTAAGTTTGTTCCCAAGACCCACGTGGTAGGAGAGAACTGATTCCTCGAAATTGTTCTTTGACTTCCAAGTATGTGCTGTGGCACATGCTCCCTCCAATATAGACAAGTGGAACAGAGATACTTGAGAAGATTTAAAATCTTACGGAAATGATACAATAGAAGGAGTTATAAAATGGTAAAGAAAATGTACAGTTGTTTTCAAGTTAGGCTAGAGAATAGAAATGTATTTGCAATGTGAGTATTGCTGTAGGTCTGAAAGGGGTTGGACACAAAGGGATGTGGGCACTGAAGGCTCTACAGCTGTGGATATTAATGGTCTACCTGGAGAATATCAGAATCTTTAGTGATGAAGACTGTGGACCAAGTTCTTAAAAAATGATTGCCTAGTAGAAGAGACAGTGAGAAAATAACAGACAGGCGGATTACCGAGTGATTGGTCCCATTAAGTCAGACATATTGGTGAGCATGCAAAAAGATATACATCTTTTGAAACAAACGGCATACAAATCAACACAGAACAACCAGGAACATGGCTTTATATGAGCCATAAACTACTCAGTAAAGAACTCAAGATAGCAATCTCATGTATGCATAAGAAACAGTAGCATATTTCAGGATGTACTAAACCACATAGAAAAAAGACCAATACACTGAGCACTGTAAAACATTAATAGAAGAAACTGAAGAAGGTACACAGAACAGAAAACTAGGAGTGTGTTCATGGATGACCATGAACATTAAGGTTCCATATGACCCAAGACCATGGACAGAGTCAATACATTATTGATAAGAATCCCAAAGCTATTTCTAATAGAAATATAAAAATCTATAAAATTTGTAAAGTATTATTAAAATCCCTGAACCTTCCAAAATAACAAAGCTGGAAGCATTTACACATCTGCTGTCTAAAGCTACTATAAAATATAGTCATCAAGACAGAATAGAAAGTCCAGAAACAAACTCATGCATTTATTGCCAGTTGTCTACTACAATAATGTCAAGAATATAGAGTGGAAGAAGGACAGCCTAAGAAATTGTATTGGGAAAACTGGAAATCTAACTATAAGAATATAACTGGCCCCTTTCAATATCATGCATAAAATCCATGCAAGAGGAAGCAAAGAGGCCAGGTTTGAAATTATAGAATGCTAGAAGCAAACAAGGGTAGTTTCTTGTCATTGTTATTGGCAAAAAGTTTTGTATAGAACTCCAAAGGGATATGAAAAGCTAAGACAAACTGCATTCTAAACCCATGTGGCCAAGAAAGCAATCTACAAGGTAAAACGGTGTACCATGTGGGGAGACATTTGCAAGCTGTATATTAGATAAAGGGGTTCATATGTGTAAGAAACTCCAAACTCAGTGGCAATTTTATAAAGCACACTACTAGAAAATGCATAGAGAGCTGGAATAGATAATTTTCAGAGGGAGAAATATGAATGACCAATAGGTATATAAAGCTTCAACATAGCTAATCATCAGAGAGACATCAATTAATGTTTAGACTACTAAAAAGCAAAACTCAAATAACCCAGTGGACAAACACAGATAGATTTCTGAACCTGGTCCCTCTGTGCCATTTTAACTGGCTGGGTAAATGAAGGCCTCTGTAGGCAAGGGAGACTCCAGAGACTTGAAAGGATCTGAAACCGGGAGTTACATTTCTTCATAATTCATAATTCAGATACTTACAATAGCATTTATTGACTGGTAAGTAAGTGGCTCATTCAATTAAATGTTTCTCTTGGTATTTCAGACAAAGGTCATTAGTCACAAGCCTTCTGATTTGTTTGCTACAGTGACCAGTGAGACAGGCGTAGCACGAAGGTTAGTCTTACATATCGTTAGTGACCATTTAAACTCTTATTTTTGAACATATTTGGCAGCTAGGCATGATGGCTCATGCCTTTAACTGCAGCACTTGGGAGGCAGTGGCAGGCAGATTTCTGTGAGTTTAAGGCCAGCTTGGTCTTCTCAGGGAGTTCCAGTGTATCCAGGGCTATATAGAGGGCGCTGTCACAGAAAGGAAGGAAGGAAGAAATAAAAGAAATAAAAGAAGAAAGGAAAGAAGGAAGGAAGGAAGGATGATGAATACATATACTTGGCAGTGAAAATATCATCTTGTTTGACTGGTTGGCACTTATTCTTGTATGAGTGTGTAATTTCATCCCTAGGACTCTACCATAAAGAGGTAATTCTATACATGAAAAACTGAGAAATATCCTAGTGTTATGTAAAATGGTAACTAGTAGATACAACTAGTTGTTTAATAGCATAAGGCTTATGGTCCACGGTGTTTGCCTGATGGGATATGCCAAACTCAATAAAAATAAAGATCACAAAAATTATTTAGCAAGCTTTAAGTAGTTATAGTTTATAGTATAGTTACAAAAAATGTTAAAACTATATGTTTGCTATAAGTACGATGTAGTAAAAAAATATAAATGAGAGGCAATGTAGGAAACATAAAATATATAGTACTATAAAATGGAATTGAGGTGAAATCATAATTTTAAATATTTGCTTTGTTTCCCAGATTTTGTATGGGGTGTTTACAGGATTTTCATTTAAAAAGATAGATGAGAGGATGGGAAGGTGAACAAACTTCAACAACAAAATAATATATACACACATGCGTGTGCGCGCACGCACACATACACACACACATGCACGCAAACTCGCATACGTGCATGTACACACACACACACACACACACACACACACACACACACACACACTTTTAAGGCAATGATTCCAAAGGAAAGTATCTGCTAGCAGCAGTAGACACACTATGTGAAAATCAATTCCTCTCATTCCCTAAGGGAAAACTAACTGATCCGGTGTCTAACATAATTTCATCACACTAAAAGGCATAAAATGGGTTACACTGGTTTATATTGAAAGCAAACTCTCATAACTGCTATTCGTAAACATGTCCTTTTCAATACTTCAGTCTATGTTTCACTTAAACAAGCCCATCATTCTGAGACGATGGCACATCTTCAAGGAGTTCTTGCACTCGGAAACGATTCAGAGCACACCAGCCTCAGTAGAGGCAGAGCCGGCAGTCACAGCAATCCTGGAGAAGCTAAACCAGCAGATCCCACCCAGACCTTTCCACAACCAAAGCAGCACCACCAGTGCCAAACAGAGCACGGTCACCATCCTCAACCCTCAGCACACGTACTGTGTGGGAGACCAGCTGGATGTCTTGCTGGTGGCCAAGGACTATTTTGGTCACAGGAAGGAGTATGGTGGAGACTTCCTGAGAGCCAGGATGTCCTCCTCAGCCCTGAAGGCAGGTGCTTCTGGAAAGGTGACAGACTTCAATAATGGCACCTACCTCGTCAGCTTCACTCTGTTCTGGGAGGGCCCGGTCTCCCTGTCTATCCTGCTCATGCACCCCAGTGAAGGGGTGTCAGCTCTCTGGAGAGCCAGGAACCAAGGCTATGGCAGAATTATCTTCACTGGCCAGTTTCTTAATGGCACTTTCCCTGTCCTCACCGAATGTGGCCTTACCTTAAACACAAGTGCGGAGCTGTGTCAATATCTGGATACTCGAGATCACGAAGCCTTCTACTGCTTGAAGCTTTCGGGAGTTCCCTGTGAGGCCCTGATCCATATGACAAGCAAGAATAGTGATGTCTCCTACCTCAGTCTTAAGGAGAAGCTCCTTTTCCAGAGGTAAACATGGCTTCAAATTCATTAAGGACTACAGGAAGGTAGACTTTGGATCTGACCAAACCGTTGAATCCATTAACTTTGACTCATCAAACTGTCAGGTCAATTTTGATTGAGTTAGAATTAGGTCCATCCTCCAGAGGTAGCTCAGCTGGCATTTGGGGTTACCACTGGGACTGCTTGCTGGCTGAGAGGCATGCAGCGGTGACGTGTCTTATACAGTATATATGTCTTGTTTTTCACTGTGCATGGTGATTCCAGTTTCAATACTTCTTTTTTATGAGCCAGTATTGCCTATAATGTATTCATGAAATATTGTCTCCCGGACTATTAACTGAATGAGTAGGATCAGTTTGCTCTATGTTTTACTCCAGCCAATCATAAACCTTTAGAAACTACATTTGAATGGTCTCCTGAACTCACTCCTGTCTGTCACTGGTATCTCTCATAGATGAGCTATCATCCTGGCTTCAGTTAGATGGTACCAGTGATCTCAGGTGCTGCTCTCTGTCCTCACCCATGTTTCTCTTGATCTTTGCTCCACACCAAAGCTTTTGTCTCCAAACCGCATATGCATTAATCTATATTAACTTTTCCTTGCTTGAAACCATTCCTATGGCTGCACAGTTCTGAGGGTGGAGCTCAGACTCTAACCTGTTTACAGGCTTCTTGTTTCACGTTCATGTTGTTCTCCTCTCTGCCAATCAAGCTGAGCATCTATCTCACGAGTTGCCTTTCCAAACCCTTGGATCTGCTGTCATCTCCTGACAACTTCTTTGAAGAGCCTTTGGCTCCATAGCCTGGGAACTACTACTGTTGGAAGGACTTGTTTTTATCATGTGTTCAGGAGAGCAACTGGACAGAACAACACCCTGGAAATTCAAGTTCAAATCCAGTTCAAACATGGGGACATAAGAGAGTAGGGCACAACTGACCCTCCCTCTCTACTAGACTGCACTTCTCTTCCTTCCTCTCCTCTTGGTTTCCCCCCAAAACACACGAAGAGATCTACAGCTTTGTCCTATGGATCAAATATCTATTTTTAATTTGAAAAATGATAATAGCGGGGATAGAGAGATTGCTCAGTGGTTAAGAGCACTTAGTGCTCTTCAGAGGACTCAGGTTCAATTCTCAGTACCCACATGGTGGCTCACAATAATCTAGAACTCTAGATGCATGGCATTCAATGTTATTTTCTGGCCTCAGTGGGCACACATACACACACACACACACAGACACACACACACACACACACAGAGAGAGAGAGAGAGAGAGAGACATACACACAGAGAGACACACACACACACACACACACACACACACACAGAGAGACATACACACACAGAGACATACACACACACACATACATACAGACACACACACACACAAACACACACACATAGACAAAACACCCACACACATAAAATAAAATAAAATAAAAATTAAAGTTATAAACAGAAAATTAAAAAAGAAAAGATGATCACAGGGACATAGAAAGAAATTAGAAATATATATATATATTTTTTGCGTTGACTATCTCAGAACCATCTCTTATCCTCAGAGAATGGGTCATTTATGTTGAATTTCTGTCCTTTTCACTGGACACATATCACCCTCTCTTAAGGTAGACTTCACTAAGCCTGGATTGGAAGACCCATCCTGACATAGTCTCCTGGTTATGTGCCAGGAAATCCAAAGTTCCCAAATGTCTGGAAAATCTATATGTAATATTACAGTATTAAAAAAAAATAAAGCATGCACACATAATTATTAAAAAGACACATTAAAATAAGTATATATATATATATATATATACAACCAACATACACTTTAATCCTAATTCTAAGACAGTCTCAAATGTGGCTTTTGGAACCAAATTGACAACATGGCCAGGTCCTGATTGCTTACAGTCTTCAGTCTTACCTGGGTTAGAGGACGGAGAATAAATCCTAGACTGTAGTACACACTATCCTCACTTGTCCTGAAAGCTCCTTTCTTGGGATTCTCAGTCCCCCTTTGGTGTTGGAAAATAGCTCCTTTGTCTTTCTTAGAGGTTTCTGCAGAACTGGTTTTGCAGTTCTTACCTCTCCCTCAGCTCGAACTCTGCCAAGTCCCATCTTCCTCCAGCCGCAAATGCATTCTTAATCAAATAAGTCTGATTTCATACGATAAAGTCACCAGTTGGATTTTTAGAACTGATGCCTGGAGGTGGTACTTATGAGGCTAAACGTTTGGAATATTATAGCATACAAGAGAGACCTCATTCCTACTCTCAAGGAGATATTCAACTATGGGAAGCAGACTCTTAAAGGATGTGGGAAAGCAAATAAGGGTGAGGATGAAGCTGGAGAGGTGGACATGCATAGGAGGTGATATGTGGCCTGGTATTTATTCTGTAGGCCATTGAAGAAAAGTCATATAAGGGTTTTTTGTTGTTGTTGTTGTTTGGGTTTTTTGTTTGTTTTTGTTTTGTTGTTGTTTTGTTTTGTTTACAGTATAATGAAATAGATTGGGGTCAAGCAAAGGACCATCAAGGTGATAAATATAATAACCTAGGTTAGTGTCATCAGAGTAATGAATGTCCTTGTAGCTTCAGCTTCACCAAAGAAGTGAAAGAAAAAGAAACAAGTTCTTGAATTTGATGTGGAACAATTGAATTAGAAATTCTGGGAGTGAGGCTCTTCAACTAGAGAAACATTCTCCCAGAAAAAAGCTTGGTGAGGGTCCCAAATTACTATGGTGGCAAAGGTAAAGGCAATAGCTGGCATACGACAATCACACAGGGGTGTCCAATCATAGGGCGCTGTGACGTGACATTGTGCTCTACAAATATGCCGGACCACATTTCTCACTTGGAATTCACGACGCATCAGGTTGCAAATGCCTGAGAGCTAAAATAGAAGGACGAGTAGCTAGCTAGATACATAGATACACAGATAGATTTGATTGATTGCATACCAAGGGGACGTGACACCCTGGATTTCCAGATTTCTCTAACGTTAGGAGGGAAACCATTTTCTAAAATAGTGACCCATTTATTTTATCAGAATGCCTTAAGTGTGTCAAACATAGCAATAACAACAACATTCACGGAAAATTAAGAATGCTTCAATCCACCTTAATCAGAGACTCATTCTTAAAGATCTGGACAGATGTCAGAATAACTTATCTTCCCATTGCTTGAAGGTTCAACATAGGAGTTGAAATGGTGAAGGATTTGTCCATCATGGCCTCCCCGTGTAACAACAGTAAGTCCATGTGCTCTTACCAACTTACTAATGTAAATAAGTGCCTTACTTTTAGACATATATATTCTACCTTACTCATTTTGAGCTCTTATTTTCTGGGACAAATGAGATACCTGGGTTTTAGAGATGGAATTTTCTGCTTGGAAAATATTTTAAAATTTTTAAAAAATATATTTATTTTATATGTGTTTTGCCTGCCTACATGTATGTGTATAATGTGTGTATCATGTGTGTGTAATATCAGAAGATACTGGAAGATATCAGAAGAGGGCATCAGAGCTCTTGGGGCTAGAAGATGGTTGTGAGCTATCGTGTGGTTGCTGGAATTGAACTCTGGGCTTCTACAGGAGAAGCAAAGTCTCTTAACCACTCAGAAAATATTTTCACAGTAATTTCTATCATGAATAAGATAACAAAATTCTAGGGAATTACAGCTACCTCTACTCAAAATGTTCAGGCTGTTCGGGTTATGCTTCTAGGTTCCAGTCCATCATGGAGGGAAGCCAAGGCAGAAATTCAAGTAGGAACTGGAATGAGGCCTGCTTAATATTCTGGCCAAAGAACTCATTTCTCAGTCAGAGAGGTATAGCAAGAGCTATGGAGAAGTCTGCTTATTAGCTTGTTCACGGGGTCTTGCTCAGCTAGCTTTATTATATAACCCAGGGCCATATTTCAAGGGAATGGAGCCACCCACTGTGGGCTGGTTCCTCCTATATCACTTAATAATCAAGGGAATCCTACACAGACATGCCCACAGGCCAATATGATTCTGGTGCTCCTCAGTTGAGACTTCCCTTCTCAGGTGATTTAACTCTGTGTCAAGTTGACATCTTCCTGGGTGGAATATTCAGTATGGGTTGAAAAAGACAGTTTGAGCTATAGCAACAGTGGAGTGTTAGGAACAGCAGATCATGATCTCATTGTTTTTCTGCAAAAGGCAGGCCACAGTGAGAATATCATGTTCAGTCTTAGACACAATAAAATATTTAAAGTGTCATCATTATTATTAATCAGGGAACACAATTTTAGCACAAAGAGCATAGGCCTCTCATTTCCCAAGAGCATTTAAGCTCTTCCATGAGTTAACAGCTTGAGACTAAGGAGAGTTGATATTTCACCAAGGCCAGTGTAACTGCTGAAATATTCATCTGGCCCACTAAGCCCTGTTTACAGTTTCTTCCCCATGGTTGTTAGCTGTCTCACCCCTGGGTGGCTCTGGGAACAACGTAGATCCCAAGGAAACATTGCAAAGGCTCAAGAGAAAACAGATCCCTGCTCCAGGAAGAGTTACCAGGTAACATTTTATTCATCCCTTGAACATAATTAATACTAAATAAATATTTGTAGAAGTAAGGAAGGCAGACATAAAAAAAGAGGGAGAAGAAGAGAATAAAGGAACTAGTTTAAGTATTTAAAAAATACTTTGTGATAATAAAAAATTACTTATTCTGGGCTTCTTATTTTTTTGTTGCTAGCGACCAAGAACAAGAAAAAGAAATGCCAGATTGGAATGGAGACTCCTTTCCCCAGTGGCTATACTTTGAAAGGAAGGTGGATTACAGCACATTGTAAACAGAATGAGTTCAGGACGATACAAGATATAAATAATTGCTTGGCAAGAAAACTGATTTACCTCATGGGTGATTCAACACTGCGCCAATGGATTTACTACTTACCCAAAGTTGTGAAAAGTACGTTACAGTTTTAGTTTGAAATTATGCTCACGTTGAGGAGTTTTAAATAACAATAATAATATAATTTGCTCTCATCTGATCTTTATTTTATTACTACTTTCAATATGCCAAACTTTTGACTTTAAGCTGTTTTCATTTTCACAAATAGTTTATTATGTATTTTTTTCTTTATGTGCATGGATGTTTTGCCTGTATGTACCATGTGCATGCAGTGCCCATAGAACCCAGAAGAGGTCATCAGATCCCTTGGAACTGGAGTTAGAGTTCTGAGTAACCATGTGGGTGCTGGGAATCTATCTTGGATCCTCTGGAAGAACAGCCACTGCTCTTAACTGCTGAGTCATCTCTCTAGCCCTAGGCTTTAAGTTTTAATAAAAGCTATATTTTAGTTGTTTAATCATAGGCACCAGCACTATCTTTCCTATTCATGTATTCTAAGAAAAATTTCAAAAGTTTGGAAAGGTTCTAAGGCAGCTGATATAAATTTGCTGCCTTGTCTAAGCACCAATTCTTTAGTTAGAAGTTATCATGGCCAGAGTTTTACAAACTGTGTGCACTTTAAAGTGATGCTATTTCTTTTGTTAAAAGTTTTATTGATTTGTTTCCCTTCAGCCTTAAAATTTTTTGATCACCATGGAGCCGGGATCTTTAAAACTCACATCCTTCTGGATACTGAGCGACATATTTTGGTTCAGTGGAAAAAACACAGCCATCCTTTTGTTACTAAAAAGCAGTTCTCCATGAAAGATGACAACTATATTCCTCGGGAAATTGACCAGGTGGCAGGAGACAATGGAACAGCAATTGTCATTGGTATTGGCCAGCACTTCAGACCCTTTCCCATCAATGTTTTCATCCGTAGGGCCATCAACATCAAAAAGGCCATAGAGAGACTGTTCTTACGGAGCCCCGAGACCAAGGTGATAATTAAAATGGAAAACATCAGAGAAATAAGTGAAAATATAGAGATATTCAGTGACTTCCACGGAAGCATTCAGAATCTTATTATAAGGGACATTTTCAGGGACCTCAATGTGGGTATCATTGATGCTTGGGACATGACAGTTGCATATCGCAGTGAGGATGTCCATCCACCTGAGAGCGTGATTGAAAGTCAGATTGGCATGTTCTTAAACTACATTTGCTAGAGGGTCGTAAGGTGGAGAAAATGTCTCCGGCCCCCCTACCTCTGTTTTCTCTAACCTCATAGGTACTTGCATACACAATACAATCTAACACATGTGTGGCAGGAATTCTCCTGCCTAATCTATTTTAAATATTAGTGTAGCAGGAGGCCTGTGACTCGACAGGAAAAAGGGAGCAGAACCAAGTGTGGAGAGAGAGACGGACAGAGAGAGAGAGAGAGAGAGAGAGAGAGAGAGAGAGAGAGAGAGAGAAGGGAGGTGAAAGTAGAGGCGGGCATGAAGCAGCGTGGCTTTAACTAGCCATAGGTAGATATGATATCAAAAGGTTAGGATAACTGGGATAACTTGTCTAATCTGTGTTGACATCTTACTATCATCAATTGGCCTTGAAATGATTGTGTGGGCATTTGGTGTTTCGGGAATTGTTGATATATAAATTTGTTTGGTTAATTATAAGTTTTATAATTATAAACTTTATAATTATAAACTTTTAAAATAAGCTTTTTTGTTTGTTTGTTTGTTTTGAGACAGGGTTTCTCTGTGTAGTCCTGGCTGTCCTGGAACTCACTCTGTAGATCAGGCTGGCCTCGAACTCAGAAATTCGCCTGCCTCTGCCTCCAAAGTGCTGGGATTAAAGGCGTCCGCCACCACTGCCAGGCTTAAAAATAAGTTTTAATTTTACCAGGTTACTGGATATTGTGATATCTAACTGCTAGGTTGGCCACAGGGCTAGGCTGGTGGGACTGAGATGGCCAGCTGGTGCTGGGCATAGTGCGGGAACTTGGCAGCAGAGCCGGGAAGCCTGCCGCCCATCTCTTTCTAATGCCTCCTGCTACACACATGAAGAAGTGAATATTGAGAACTGTAGTTAAATGTACATACTATAAAATTTGCCATTCAAATCACTTTTAATCCTGCAACTCAGTAGTGTTAAGTAAAGTCCTATGTCACACCACCGTTATTATAATCCATGTTTTGAACAGTTTTATTCATCCCAAATGGAAATATCAAACCCATTAAACACCCACTCATCACTTCCTCTGAGCCTCAGACCTTGGCACCTACAGCTATACTTTCTACCTCTATAAATTTGACTGTTTTAAACATCTCATAAATGAAACAATAAAAGTCACTGAACTCTCGCCTGGCTTGTTTCACTTAGCACAATGTCTTTAAGGTTCAACCATGTGAAATGTATGAGAATGTCTTCTTTTTTAGAGAGTGAATATGATTTCTTTCTATATATGTACTATACTTTGATTTTTGGTTTATTTGTTGATGAACATTTAGTTTATTTTGCCTTTTGGGCACTATACATCACAGGGCTGTGGAGAGCGTTGCACATTTAAAGGCTTGTTTCCTCTTCTAAGTTTGATGTTTAAGTAGTAAATTATCACTATCTATTTCTTATTTTTAAATGCTATTTAATTATTTATGTGTATGAGTGTGTGTGTCTGTTATTGAATGCCAGGTGTCTTTGAGGATGTCTGCAGAGGCCAGAAGAGGGCTTCAAATCTTCTGGAGCTGGAGTGGTTGTGGCTTGCCTAATGTGGGTGCTGGGAACTGAACTCTGGTCCTCTGGGAGTGTGGCAAGTGCTCTTAAATCACCCAGTCATCCCTCCAAGCCACTTCTCTCCTTAAAGGCATGTGTAGTCCAGAATCACATAGCTTTAATGATCTGCTCAGAAAAAAAGATAATGCTTAGAAGAAAACTTCACAGGACCACAATAGCCATGTTCTTGCTTAGAAAAATTCCTTAAGATTTGATAACCAGTTGTTGCTTGGATTCTACTGTGATTCAGCAGCCACAGTCCAAAGCCCTCAAACTCACTGCATAAAAACAACTTCACATTATGTGACTATACAGATTTTAAGATTCTGATTCTAGGTGACCCAAGAAGTATGATACAGGAGTCTCTCCAATGACCTCAGGTAACTTCATAAGCTTTTTAGAATCTTTCTCTTGATAGAAAATATAATTATCTACTTCTCAAGACTTGATATATTTTTATCAATGATAATTCCCATGTTTGGATTATGTTTGTGAGTGAAAGGGAGTAAGATTATAAAGTTAGAATATTAATGCAATGATCAGATCATACAGCTTTGGAGTAGACTCTTAAACAACCCACAATAAAAATATAAAAATTAAATTTTCTTTCATTCAGATTTATTTTATCTTTAATTGGGTGTGCGTGGGAGATGGTGGGTGGGCGCGGGTGTGTACATATGAACGCAAGAGTCAAGGAAGTCAGAAGAGGGAGTTAGTTAGATTTCCTGGAGCTGGAATTGCAGGAAGGTGTGAGCTGCTAGGACTCAGGTCCTCCAGGTTCTGCCCTGTCCAGTTCTCTCCTCTCCTCTCCTCTCCTCTCCTCTCCTCTCCTCTCCTCTCCTCTCCTCTCCTCTCCTCTCCTCTCCTCTCCTCTCCTCTCCTCTCCTCTCCTCTCCTCTCCTCCCCTCCCCTCCTCTCCCCTCCCCTCCTCTCTTTTCCTCTTTCTCTCTCTCCTCTTCCTCTGTCTCTGTCTCTGTCTCTGTCTCTGTCTCTGTCTCTCTCTCTCTCTCTCTGTGTGTGTGTGTGTGTGTGTGTGTGCCCATGTGTGCGCATGCGCGCAGGTCAAAGGGCAATTTTGGGTATTCATCAGGTACCTTCCATTTTTTTTTTTCTTACTATATGGTTGGGCTTCTGCTCTCTGCTTACCATCTCATCATTACTTGAATTGTAAACATGTACCACTATGCCATTAGGACAAAAGGATTCTGGGGAGCCTAAAATTTCCTTTGCTAAGCAAGCACTTTACTAATGAAGGCTCTCCGCAGGCCCTCAAAATCTACTCTTGGTTTGAGCTCCTCATTGGTTCTCATTCTCCTCAAAGGAAGCTTTGGTATAAACTTCATGGCTTCCAAACACTGAACCATTGATTGTTTAATAAGTTTTAATCTTCACGGCAAGCTCTCCTCAAGTTCCTTCATTAGAATTTTGGTGTGCTGTGATTTCTAGTCTCCTTACACTGTTTTTTTTCAAATGTACTGGTGCTTCCTTAAATCACCCACAACATCTTCTACAGATGCCATTTCTCACCTTAACAACCTGCATGCTCTAATTTAAGGCAGCCCAGAATAGCTATCACTTTTTCTCTAGAGTTGTGCTGTCTCCCATGATAGACACAGTCACATGTTATTGTTATAACTAAAAATTCAATTCTTCTTCAGTGACATTCCAGGGGATCAATAGCCACAGATGGTAAGGGGTCTTGTACCACAGCACTGTTTGCTTGGATTTTTCTTTAGATAGTGCTTTTCATGGTTTGTTGGAACATTTGGGTGTTTTTCAAAAACAACTCTGGTGTGGCCTGGGGGAATGGGTCAATTGGGAGGTTGCTTGACCAGCAGGCATGAGGTACTGGATTAATATAAGCATATAAACTGGCCATGGTGGCTCACATACACAATCCCAGCATTCAGGAGATAAGATCAGGAAGGTCAGGTGGTTAAGGTCATTCTTGACTACAAAGCAAGTTTGAGGCCAGCTTAGGCTATAAGAAACCCTATATCAATCAATCAATCAATCAATCAGTGTATTAATAGTTTAAATTTCTATGCTGAATAAAAAAGTATTCTATCAGATGTTGGCAGAATATCTCTGACATTTAAGTAATTTACATCTTATTTATTCTTTTAACAGAAATCCTGATATCTAAATAGCTCATAGTATTCTACCATTGAAGCGATAGCTTTAGGTTATAGTAGATATCTGTGCTGTTAACATATAATGACTTGCATGAGCCATTTGAATCCACGGAGATATTCTTAACTGTTATTATCAAGCCTTTTCCACAAACTCATTTCTGCACAATGGAGTGAAGCAAAACTGGAAACCAATAGCAGAAGAGAAACACATCCTGGGATATGCAGAAGTTAAACAGTGTGCTCTTAAAACACACAACGAGTCACGGAGGAAGATTTAAAACTATCCGGAGACAGAGGAAGATGTAGCCACAGCATGTCCAAGTGTATATACGGAGCAGAATGAAAGTGATTGTGAAAGGGATTGTGATTCCTAGCAGGAGATGTGACAGCCAGCCATCTGACTCCACACCCAAAAGAGTGAGGCCAAAAGAAAACTAAGCCCAAGTTGGCAGAAGGAAGGGAAAAAAGTTTAGGACAGAGACCAGTGAGATAGACTATGGAATAAACCTAATAGAAAACTAAAAAAAATGAAGTTGCTTTTGTTAAAAATGTAAAACAAATCAACAAACACAAACATTTTGAGAGAGAGAGAGAGAGAGAGAGAGAGAGAAAGAGGAAGAGAGAGAACACTAAAATTAGCAGTGGAAAACAGTACATTAGAAGTGATGTCACAGAAATAAGGACATGAAGGATGACCACAAACAGTTATGCTCTAAGGCTGAGAGATGGCTCAATGGTTAAGAGCACTGGCTGCTCATGCAGAGGACCCAGGTTTGATTTTAAGCACCCACATGGTGGCTCACAACCATCTATAATTCCAGTTCAGTGAGTTCAGGGGATCTGAAGCTCTTTTTTGGTCTCTGTAGGCATCAGACACATCCATGGTGCATGGATATGCAAAATATGAACATACATACACACATACATACATACATACATACACACATACACACATACAAACACTCATACACATAAAATAAATAAAGTCTTTTAAAAATGATTATTTAAAATAAATTACATACTAGCAAATTCTATAACTGGAAAAAGTTGAGAAGTATCTGAAAATATACAACCTGTTAAGGTTAAATCATGAAGAAATTAAAAAAAAAATCCAATAGATATTTGTAACTGGTAGGACAGGGAGACTTTCCAATAAAACAAAGGGTTAGGACTAGCTGGTTCTACAGGAATCACCACCAAGCACTGAAAAGTGAACATCAATCTTTCTCAAATTCTAAAGAAGAGGAGGAAGCAACCCCACACTCACCACAGGAGGTCAGCTATACCCAGATACAATGCCAGACAGGGACTCCAGCCATTTCCCCATGCACCATATATTAAAATATCTTCAGGTGCTTCCTAGCAAACTGAATTTAGCAATACATTAAGAAGGACCACACACCATAAGCAGGAGAGCGGGAGAGGATTATACTTGGGGATCAACATGACTCTCCATATAAAAGCCAGCTGGCGTGGGGCACCGTGGCAACAGAATAGAGGATGAAGTGATAGGATGCATTTCAACTGTTGGAAGCAAGCATCTGACAAGGCAGCACCCTTTTGCAATGAGTACACTGTAGCTCTGAACAGTAGGAAGCTACCTCAAAGGGGGCATGATTAAAGACTGTCACAGCAAACACCGTGCTCTGTTGGGAACAACTCAAAGCATAAAGCTCTAAAACCAGGAACAGGACAGAACTTGTCCAGTCTTACAGACACTCTTACATCAACGCAGGGTGACAAGTTTTAGCGAGAGAAATCAGAAAGGAAAAAGAAAGATAAGAGGCAGAAAGAGGAAAGAACAGAACTACCACTGGTCAGGGAAGGCATTGTTTTATATTTAGAAAACCCCGAACATTCTGAAAAATACTGATTAGAACTAATAAATAAAGTTAAAGAAAAGTTATTTTAAGGGTAGTTCCACAGGAATTACTGGGTCTTTGTTAGACAGATGTATTGTTTAAGTATCATGGGTGCAGCTTCCCTGTTATTTCTAGGAGATGCAGTTTCCTACTAGACTTCCCAGTCCTCTGGCTCTTATAACCTCTGTGCCCACTGCTTCTACCATGTTCTCTGAGACTTCGTAGGAGCTCAGTTGTAGATGTATTGGTTGGGACTAGGTGTTGCATGCTTGCTTGTATCACCTCAGACATCTCCAAATTCTCTCAGATTGACAGATTTGCCATCCAATTGCTTTTGAATGGTGAGGGATTCAAAGCCTGTCTGCTCGTGTGGAGTTTCTAATACAGAGTGATTGTTTGGTTTTCTTTGATGCCAGAATAGAGATCCTGAGAGGTTTCATTCAATGGTTGCTTGGATCCGTTTTTCTCTGGGCCTTTGGTGTGAGATAGAGTCATGATGGAGGAAGAGCATGTGGTGGAGAGAGCTGCAATTCTCCTCGGGGCTGGGAAGCAGAGAGCAAAAGGGATCCCAAGATCTTCAAGAGCATTGCTCCCTGTCACCCAATTTCTTCCTACTAGGTCCCAATTCTTGAAAGATGCTCTACCACCTCCCAGGAGTGCCAAGGCTGGGGTTACATTTTCAAGATGAAACTCATCAGGCTTTTAAGGGGATAGTCTAGATACAAACTATAACAACTGGATTAAAAAACGTCCAAAGGAATTGAATAGATTTTTTTTTCCCCAAAGAAGACATACAAATGGGCCATAAACACATGAAAAGATGCTTAAAATCACCCATCACCAGGTAAACGCATATCAGTACCACAATGAGATGTCCCCTCTCACCCATCAAGATGGTCACTGTAAAAAGTGTAGATGGTGGTGAGGATGTGATGGTGGGTTCCTTTTGCATTGTCGGTAGGAATGGAAAATGGTGCAAACATTAGGGAAAATGGAGATGCCTTGAAAACTTAAAAGTAAAACTTATTTATGATCTAGTAATCTTACTCTACATTTCTATTCAGAAGAATTCAATGCAAGATCTTAAAGAGGTGCTTGTGAGATGGATATGGGGAACTGAGCTTTCCCTGAAACTGACTGGGCAGGTGTTAAGCAGTGTTGACTGTATCGTTAGTGTTGATGGTAAATTATTTAAGTCCTATTGCAAGCTGTCCTATTGATGTTCATTTTCCTGTAATAACAAGAACATTGGAGGATGGGCAATTAGACTCTCCTTTCTTGTCTTTGGTCCCTTGAGCAAATGAATTGTCAGTCAAATAGTGGGACTACCACCATGACACCACCAGATACCTGGAACACTAAGGACACCTTGAGAAAACTACCCAACAATTACAGCTCCTGAAAGCACAATCTCAGTCAGGGCTGTTAGAAACCGCTTATGTAAGGCTTTTAATATCACTAACCTTTGAACTCTTGATGATTTATAGCCATTTCCAACAAGCTCAGAGAGGAGCACTTTTCCTGGTTGCCTAAAAAGGAGTGGATCTGAGTGGTGATTGGTTGAAATATTAATCTCAATGACTGTGACTGATTCTAAGAGACAAGGTTGTGATTGGTCTAACACAAGTGGCCGAGTTTTGGCCATGATATAAGTAGGCTGCTTGGGCTCTAAAGGAGTCAGTTGAGAGACACTCTTTAATGTTACCTTCCCAGCTAGTATAGCATCAGGCTCAATAAATTGTTTTCTCAAGCGATCTTTCCTTGCTCAGTTTCAGTAGTGTGAGTGTGGACTGAAAGAAGTGGCAGAGACAGCTGAGTGCCAGAGAGACTTGTGAGTAGAACAAGGCAGCCAGATTTGCTGGATAGCTGAAGAGGAAGCAGTTGAGCCATCCAAGAGTAGTCAGAGAAGGAAGAAGGGCCATAGAGAGTGCTTCGAAGCTGAGACTAAAGAGGTGGTAAGAAGCTGTAAGTAGCCAGAGAGATAAAACAGCAGACCATGGCCACTTGAAGGTGTTAGAAAGCCATCAAGTCTTTAGGGACAAGAGTTTCAGACTTTAGGCTAAAACTATAACACTAGCCAGTGTTAAGGGCTAAGGAATCCCCGTGTTCTAGACCTACAAAAGACCTGGAAGGAGAGAGGAGTTCTGATACCTAGAGCTATTTGGATACTGTGATACTGGCTAAAGGATCTCAACTCCCTATACCTACATGGAAGCTTTTACACCATTATATGTAAGAGCCCTGTTACTCAGGCCTGAAATCACAAGAGGGTAACGTTATCTCTTGCTCCCATCTGCCTATAATTGATGATCACTGCTGCTAAACATGAAGAAGGTGAGAACTGCTAAGAACAGTCCTTGAGGAGTTCCTTGCCCACCCACAAGATCTGTCTATTTTGCATCTATAGATCACACAGTCCTTAAAAAGGACCACGTGTACATGGATGAACACTGAGGGTACACAACTTAGCAAATAGACACAAGAATACATATTGTATAATTTCACACATACAAACTAGCTATAGTAATCAAAACCATAGGCACAGGAAGTAGGAAGAAGGTTTTACCAAGGGAGTGGAGATCAATATTCTCTGGGTGTAGAGCTTCAGTACTCTAAGAGGAGAAAGTTCTAGAGACGGTTGCAACAACATGTTTCAGTAGCCATAATGGGACAAGCTAACAATTAGCAGATGATCATCCTGAAATGCTTGCCTCGGATTATTATATAATCTGTGATGAGTGTGCCCCATTAGCAAGGCTGTGGTGCATGTAATTTTAGAAAAGATTCCTGCTATTAATATGCTTCTCCTATTATTATTATTATTATTATTATTATTATTATACATATGCAACAATCACTAAGCAATAGCACAGCCGTTTGGAGCAGATCTCTGCAGATCCACGAAGATGTACTGTCTTGTGGTGATACTATATAGACAAATAGATGACTTCTTAAGTCTTAATGATGATCCTATAAGAATTCCTAAAATTATATCAATGATTATTAAGCTCTTTTATAACGGGACTGCTATTAGATCCCTCACGAACAGTCAAAACTGCAATGAGAACTCTGCCAGTCTCCCGAGTGTTATCAGTTAATTGCCCCGAGAGAGATAGTAACTTTCTCCTGCTCAGAGCACATTCCAAGAAGTTGTAAAACAATTAACCAAGAGTCATTAAAAGGGAATTAACGATTTATTACAGGTACCAGGACAGAAGAGAAAATATTGCCTGGGTTTATCTATACAAAACTTCACTAA
>JANHMN010000024.1:8563466-8574968 GCA_030674055.1 Rhabdomys pumilio | reverse complement strand
CAGGGAAAAGGGAGGTGGAGCTAAGAGTGGGAAAGAGAGGGATGTAGGGGTTGGGGAGGAGGAAGGTGGAAATGGAGGTGATGTGCTCCCAGGCTGGCCTCGAACTCAGAAATCCACTTGCCTCTGCCTCCCAAGTGCTGGGATTAAAGGCGTGCACCACCACTACTCATCTGATGAAAACTTTAGGATGCTGAAAGAAGAATTAAAGCAGATACTAGAAGATCGATGCCCCCCCCCCATGCTTATGAATCAGCAGAATTAATGCTGAGAGAACAGTTATGGGACCAAATGATAGCTAGCAACATGAGTTTGTGCTTGTCTGAAAATGTCCTTGTGTTCCATCAAATTCAAAAGACAGCCTTGCTGAAAAGAACTATCTTGGTCCAGTACAGGTGGTTTTTTTTTGTACTTTCAAGAGTGCCTTGAAAGAATTAATCACCCTGTTAAAAGGGTGCAGCCGTGGGGGGTCAGGATCATTCCCAGAATTTCAAAGTTCTCAATCTCTAAGATAGTGAAGGAGAGACTAGATTAGCCCCAGATGCTAATCTGTTTGTTTATCTCAGGTTCAGAGCTTTCAGACTCTAGTGGGATGCTCCATTGATGAAGCCTGCTCTCACTTCTTCCCCTGGGCGCTTGCCAGCTTGAGCAGAGCCTCCTACTCTGTGCCCCTTTGGATCATCTGTGTCTACTCTTACTACTTCCACAATAGCCTCTCCAGGCCTTTCCTCACCTGAGGGCTGTGCCAGCACAAACTGAGGCTCCCTGGTCTGTAGTCTTACCCTGATCTCATGTCCTTAGGGTAGCTCAGAGTGTGTGTGTGTGTGTGTGTGTGTGTGTGTGTGTGTGTGTGTGTGTGTGTGTGTAGGGCAAAGGTTGACTTCATTTATCATTCTGTTTCTCTCCACCTTACTTTTTGAGACAAAATCCCTCGCTGAGCCCCAAGCTCCCTGTCTGGGCTAGCGTGGCCTCTAGTCCATCAACGGAGTCAGGAGGAGTTCAACATTTTTATTCTTTTGCATTTTCGTGCTCATCAGATTAAAGGAGTAAAGGCTGACATGAAGTCAAACACAACCTGAATTATAGCAGTAAACGAAGATTTTTAAATCCCAGTGACCTGCCCCTGGAGTGGCCTCACATCTCCCTCTTTTCCTATTTTTACCCTTCCCTTCTTCCTTTCCTCCATCCCTCCCTCCCTCCTTCCCTCCTTCCTTCCTTTCTTCCTTTCTTCCCTCTCTCCTTCCTTCCTTCCTTTCTTCCTTCCTCCTTTTCTTCCTTCCTTTCTTCCCTTCTTCCTTTCCTCCCTCCTTCCTTACTTCCTTCTTTCCTTCTTTCTCTTCTTCCTTCTTCCCCTGTCTCTTTCTTTCATCCTCCATCCTCTTCCTATCCTTCCATTCTCTCCCTCAGTTTGTCCATTCTTTCTTCCTTTTCTTTTTAAAGCGTATACAGAATAGTTGTAAATGTCAAAATGCCGTGTAAACCACCCCGCCTACGCTCTGTGCACTTTGTGAAAAATGGTCCTGAGGCTGTGTTAGGCTTGCGTTTGCTTTGCTTATCCTCTCCCTCCCCTGCAGGCTCTGGCTGGCATTTATTGCAGCCTTTCTCTCTTGCCGTGCTCATAATATCATAAACGTTTCTTCTTTTCCCTGCAAGGCAGCATTTAGTTTGCCTCTGTTCTGATTATTTTTAGGCTTCCGGTAGGCCGTGGGTACTTTTATGGGCAATACTTAATCCTCTTTTATGAAGGGAGAGTATGAGTTAAGAACCAAGAGGCTCCCTTAAAATCGAGAGTCCTGAAAGCAGCAGCCCTCCCCTCCACTGTGAAGTTACTCATCACTGCAGACAGCTAGTAATGACATGTCATGATCTGAGTGCTCACGTCCCCCTCCAAGCTTGGCGAGTTGAACCCTAACCTGAAGGTATCACTATTAAGATGTCCTGTTTGGAGCATGGTTGGTCATGACATCGGAGCTCATGAATGCGATCCTTATGAAAGGAGTGGTCCTCAGGTCAATCTCTCCTCTGTGCATCTTCATCCAAAATGTTGAAGCAGAATCTGATAGCCTTCAGATTTAACTTAACATGAGGACCAAGAGAAGAGGGCCATGTATGAGTCAGAAGGAAGGCTTTCCGCAGGCACCAACCCTGACCTTGACTGTGGAGTGCTCAGCCTCTAGACCCACAAGCAATACATCTGCGTTACTTGTGAGTAGTCAAAGGTTCTGTGCTACAGCAGCCTGACTAGACAGATGCATGTACTAGGCTGTAAACATCATTGGTGTGAACTACCACCTTCTTTTCTCTCTTTAACTGCTTCTCAGGGACACTCCAAAGTTAGCTAATGGACGTAAACTCTTCTAGCTAAGCGCAATGTTGCAGTCAACAAATGCACAAAGAATGATAAACATCATAATATATTTCTTAATGCCTGTCAAATTTGCCAATTCAAATAAGCATCACTTGTAGCCGCCGAAGTAATGCTGTATATCCATAGGGTGCTACTGACTACAGATTACTTCCTGGCCATGAAAGAAGAGGGTATATACATAACGAGTAAGTTAGGTTGCTATACCTATTGACAGATCCACTTGGCATCTCTGAAGTGGGTCCACTGTGTGCCTCTGGAGTAAAAAATATTTCATTCAAAAGTTTGAACAGCTTTAAGATTTAATTTATATTTTACATGAAATGTAGAAGGTAAAGGAAAACAATACCAAATACCATGATAATGGAATAAGAAAAATCTTGGTTATAAATCTTCCGAAGAACAATAGTTTCACATGAGGAAACCTCTGGAGGCGAGGGGTATACAGGGTGATGGTTCATTCATAAGTGTCTCCTTATGTCCTTATGTCCAAACACACCAATTTGTACACATAAAGTATGAACAGGGTTTTATATACAAGTTAGAACTCAATAAAGCTTTTTAAAGAGATACTTGAGGTAAGATCTGCTTTGAACTGGAAAAAGATGTTTTGGAGAAAGTTGGAGAGAGTAGATATATATGTGTATGTGTGTGTGTGTGTGTGTGTGTGTGTGTGTGTGTGTGTGTGTGTATACACATTCTTGCAAAACTTTTCCCCTTTGAAATTTTTTTCATATGATATATTTTGATCATATCCTCCTTCAATTCCTCCTAGGTCCTCCTTACCTTCCTTACCCACCCAACTTTATGTTCTCTCAAAACAAATAAACAAACAAAATCAAGAAATACACACACACACACACACACACACACACACACACACACACCCCACAAAAAAACAAAAAGGAAAATCAAGACAAATGGTCAAAAGACCAAAAGACAAAAAAAAAAAAAAAAAATGCCCCAACAAAAGCAAAATGAAGCAGAAAGTCCACAAAAATATCACAGCTTGTTTAGTGTTGGCCAACTACCCTTGGGCGTGGGTCTCATCTTGAAATGTGATTGCTATGTCTAGTGACACTCTACTGGGGAAACCCGATTTTCTCTTCACCAATGGGAATCAATTTGCAGATAGCTTCTTGGTTAGGGGTGGTAGCCTGTGTCCACTTCCCCATCTCGGTGCTGGGACCCTGTCTGCTCGACGCTGTGGAGTTTTGTGTGTGTGTTACCTCACAATCTCTGAGTTCATACGTGCATCAGTCCTGTTGTGTCTGGAAGATGCTGTTCCCTTGGCACCCTCTATGACTTCTGGCTCCTCCGAATTTACCGCCTCCTGTTCTGCACAGATCCCTGGGCCCTGAGGGGAGGGGATTGATGAAAACATCCCACTTAGGACTCAGTGCCTCAAAGTCTCTCACTCTCTGCATATTCTTGAGTTGTGGCCTTCTGTGTTCATTTCCATCTACCGCAAGAAAAAGCTTCCCTGTGAATCTTAAGAACAGCAGTAAACGGTGGTTAATGCACAAGCTCATGCTCGTTAATGCACTGAGAGCAAGTGAGTATTAATTGTTCACCGGTAGCTGGGACACCCGTATCAGCCTCACCAATACATTGAGAACATCGTGAATACAAAAGGACACAATAACTGAGTGAGCGAGAAGAGGGTTGTCTTGGCTGTTATGTCTGGAGCACTCAGGAACTCACAATAGATGTTGTTTCTACCTAGATGGCACATACAATCCACTGGGTTCCATCTCTAACATGCATGCATATGCTCATACATACATACATACATATGTATGTTCAACTGCAGGGGTCCAGCCTCAACATAAGATCTGGGTTCTCAACTGGAAGCAGGGATATCTGGAAGGTATATAATAAATACACACAGACAACTTTTTCAGGTTCAAGCTGACAGACAAATTTCAAGGCTTGTGGTTGTTCTCTCTCTCTCTGTCTCTCTGCTTTTCTCCTGTACGCTTTTCTTTCCTCACACTCCCACACTCCCACACACCTCCATGTGCTCTCCTTTCATTCACACACACTCTCCATGCGCTCACACACACACACCACACACTTTCTCCTCTCTCTCTCTCTCTCTCTCTCTCTCTCTCTCTCTTTCTCTCTTTCTCTCTCTCCCTGTGCCTTTAACTACCCCAGTCTTTTATTGTTACTCCAAAAAGCAGGTAGAAAAATAAAAGACATTGCAAAAGCATTGCCAAATCAGACTCAAAAGAATAACCACACCCCACAAAGAATCAAGAATTACAATTGTTCTCCAAAGTTTCAAGCTTCCCCTACTCTCAGGCCTGTGGCTAAACGAGTAATCATTGCAAACTTGTCGTTCTTTAAACTTTAACTTTTGACATATTATACTTCAGAGCTCAGAGCCCCAAGGTCAGCTACTTGCATTTTCTTGTGAGGCTTCTGATGACATGGGCAAAGCTCCCAGGCAGTGCCGGGAGCCAAACCCAGGAAATTACCTGCTGTTCTAGAAAGACTAGTCAGTACAAGGTTAAGAAAGGATGTTCACAGGTCTCAGGTCCCAGGAACTTAAAGAACGTCTGGCATTTCCTTGGAGCTGGTTATGACAGTGGGATGGTCTAGGGCAATAAGGATATGACAGTGGATTGGTCTTAGACAATAAGGATTCCATAGTAGGATAGCCCTAAGCAATGACCCTCGCCCAAACTTCCCGGTTTGCTGTGTCTTTATAACCTGCCCCCAAAATTAAAGTTTCAGAGCTTGATCAGAACTTCAGACTTGCTCTCATTCTTTGTGTCTCTTGTCCTTTCATTCGTTCGCCCCCTTCCCTAAGGTCTCCTCGAATCCCTGCAGGGGCTGGGGCAAGGCAGTGGCCAGAAAGTCAAGTTAACCCTTAACTCAGCAGTTCTGGTAGGTTTCTGCTTCTGCACATGGCACACAATGACTCTCCTAAGACTCCCAGTGTTTTGAATTGGTTTTACTAGTATAAGATTTTATGTCTTCTACATTTTCTTATCTATACATTCCAAAAAGAGACCAGGAACCACTCTCACATGTTGTGTAAAACCCATTTCATAACTTCAATAGCTCTTTCCTTTCTCAGGGTTCCAATATTGGCTCTGCTTCATTTTCTAATAATTTCTTCAGACATTTTTTTGCAAGTCAAACATTAAACCAAAACTACCATTGTGCACTTACTGTATTGTTTCCCAGGTGAGAACACACAGCACTCACCTGGGCCATTAGAACTGTGCTGTGCTGTGCTGTGCCCCTATGTCTCAATTTTTGATTGTTTAAGAATCACTACATAGAGAAACATCTAGTTTCACAGAATTCACCAGAGCAGAAGGAGAAAGAAAAAGAAAAGTTGGATATGAGAATACTTATGTATACCAAGGCTAACTGAAAAACAGTTATGCACAAATGAAATCTGTACAGCTGTTGTCCACAGCTTAGGTTAGGAGAAATGGGAACAACAATTGTTTGTTTGTTTGTTTGTTTTTACAAAGATCTGCCTGTGGGCTTCTGAGATGTCTCCATCTAGGCTTGCTGCAGGTAGTTCCTTGTTGGGCCGTGGAAGGGTATCCTGGTTCTTGGGCTGTGGGTTCGGCCATGTCCCCAGAACCCAGAACCCAGGCCCCTGACATGAGGCCTAATCTCTGGTTCCACCTTTACCATTCAGTCACAGTACACAAGTGGGCGTGATAAACAGCCCCCAGGCCCTTGAGAGATTTACATACTAATGAGGTACCTGAAGAGCAGAGGGTGGAGCCGACTAAACATTCCTTCCCAGCCCCTCCCCCTTTTTTTCCCTCTCCCCTTTTCCACTCCCCTTTCCGTGAGGAACAGTGAGGAACCGTGGAGAGGCTTTTAGTTAATGAGCAGCCAGGCCTAACTTCCAGCTGGAGGAACCCAGATCGTTCCCAGCCAACTACCCACAGCATGGTGGGAGGAACCCTGGGTTCCCAGCCATATTTTCCCACAGTCCCTTATTTCTGATGGTGGGTCCCCTAGAGAGATATGTCTCCTGCTTCTCAGGGTCCCAGGCACCATCCATGACATGGTATGCTGTCCCCAGCATTCAACATCCTTAGCCATCAGGGAAATGGAAATCAAAATGATTTTAAGATTCTGTCTTACTCCTGCCAAAATAGCTTAGATCAAAAACTCAAGTGACAGCTCACGCTGGTGAGAATGTGGAGCAAGGGGAACACTTCTCTACTGCTGATGGGTGTGCAAACTTGTACAGCCACTTCAGAAATCAATATGGTAGTTTCCCAGAAAATTGGAAATTGAACTACCTCAACACTCAGCTATACCACTCCTGGGCATATACCACAAGGAAATTTGCTCAACTATGATCATAGTAGCTTTATTCATAATAACCAGAAACTAGAAACAACCCAGATATCCCTCAACCTAAGAATAAATAAAGAAAACGTGGTTCATTTACATAATGGAGTATTATTCAGCTATTCCTTCACCTGTTTGGTTTTGTTCTCTTGTAATTCTTTAAGGGATTTTTGTGTTTCCTCTTTAAGGGCTTCTACCTATTTACCTGTGTTCTCAAATTCTTTGAGAGTGTTATTTGTATCCTTCTTAAAGTCCTCTATCATCATCATTAGAAGTGATTTTAAAATCTGAATCTTGCTTTCCTGGTGATATGGGGACTTCAGGACTTTCTTGTGTGGGAGAACTAGGTTCTAATGATGCCAAGTACCCTGGGTTGCTGATGCTTATGTTCTTGCGCTTGCCTTTCGCCATCTGGATCATCTTAGTGCTACCTGCCCTGTCTCTGACTGGAGCCTATCTTTCGTATTATCTTGGTTGTTTCAGAACTGTGTGGGGTGGGTGTTACTACTAGGGTAAGAGCTGGGGCCCAAAATCTGCTCAGTGCTCAGGCACAGACAGGAAAGAACCAGTGCTCCTGGCCAGGAGTGACTTCCTGGGTCCTAGTGGGTTCCAGTTACTCCCTGTTTGGGGTGGGTGTTGCTATCTGCTTACCTAAGATACTGCCCGGGTTAGAGCACCTGGGAGCCCTGCTTCCTCTGGGTTCTTTGAAATTGGGGGCAGAACTGCCGCCTGGATCTGCTCAGTGCCATTATTCAGCTATTAAAAAACAAGGACATCATAAAATTTTTAGGCAAATGGATGGAACTAGAAAAAATATCATCCCGAGTGAAATAATCCAGACCCAGAAAGATGATATGTACTCACTTATAAGTATGTATTAGCTACAAAGTAAAAGATAATTATGCTACGGTCCACAGGCCCAGAGGGGAGACTCAAGGATCTCCCTGGGAAAAGGAAATAGAAAAGATTTCACATGTGCACTGGGGTTGGGTGTAGGAGGGGTGAGGTATGAAGGAGAGAAAAAATACTAGGAGAAATGACTGGAATTTGGCAGCGGGGGTGGCGCGGTGTGAGGTAGAAGCTTAGTACAATGGAAACTCCATGGAATATACAAGAACAACCTTAGCAAAGACTTCTCTAGTCATGGGGAACATGGAGCCTGTATCTGCCATATTCTACAACCAGGTAAGGCCTCAAGTAGAAGGACTGGGACACCAACCCAGACACAAAATCTAGTTTGCCCTGCCTGTAGAGTATGCTGAGACTAGAGCCTAACAGAATCATCATCAAAGAGACCAGAGAGACTTCATCTAACAACTGATGTGAGCAGATGCAGAGTCCCACAGCTAGACATTAGGTGGAGCTTGGTGGGTGCATCCTGCAGAAGAAGGGAGGAAGGATCAGAGGAACCAAGGAGTCAAGGACACACCACAAGAACAAGGCTCACAAAATCAACTGACTGGTATTCATGGGGACTCCCAGGGATTAGTGAGCCTGTAGGGGTCTGACCTTGGGTCTTCTGCATATATGTTATGGGTGAGTAGCTTGGTGTTCTCGTGGGACTCTTAACAGTGGGGGCTGTCCTGATTCTTTTGCCTACTTGTGGGATCTTTTTCCTCCTAATTGGTTACCTTGTCCAGCCTTGATGTGATGGTATTTGCCTGGTCTTACTATAACTTGTTATGCCACGTTTGATTGATGTCCCTGGGAGGCTTGCTCTTTGATGAGGAGAGTCAGGGGGTTGTAGGGGAGAGAGGATGCATGGAGGGAGACAGTGAGCAGGGGAAGGGGAGGGCGGGAAAACTGCAATCAGGATATAATATATGAGAGAAGTATTTTTAAAAGAAAATGTTAAAAATAAGACTGCAATCAGGATGTAATTTTGTTTTTTGTTTTTTGTTTTTTTTTTGTTTTTTAAAAAGATCAAAAATAAAAGTGTGTGAGGATGCAGGATTCTTGTGGGACAAGAAAATGGGCAAAGTCACTTCCCACCTTTGCTGCCTTCCTCTAGGTTAGTATTGAGGCTCATACAGGCAGGGAAGCTGGGGGAATTCCCAATGGAACCATGATAGCAAAAGCATATCATTAGCAGGGAGATTGTTTGCATTCAGGCTTCATGAATCTGTAACTAGAAAAAAATGTCACAAATATTAATTTATATTTTAAAATAAAATTAGCAATATATACTTATCATGAAAATAAGATCAAATACAGTTCAGTGGTGCTGTGCAGAAAATATGTTCTCCTGTCCACTCCCTTTGAAGAGTTAACCATTTCTGTTTTCCCTTCCTTCCTTCCTTCCTTCCTTCCTTCCTTCCTTCCTTCCTTCTGTCCTTCCTTCCTTCCTTCCTTTTGTGATGTTAGAGTGCTAGTCACAGTAATGATTAGATGTCAGAAGACAGTAAAGAGCCTAGTCTGATGAAAGGAAATGCCAAGTTTCATGGAGGAAGGCTCCAAGAACACAGACCCAAGAATCTGTCCTCTGTGTGCCCAGAACAAAGAATCTCTCCTCCGTGTGCCCTGAATGGGGACATGCCCCTTTTCTCCTGCTTCCTTGGGATGTAATGTGCACTACTTGCCAGGCAATTTTGGTTGAGCTTATCCTCTAGAGCACTGGGAAAAGCTACTCTGTTAATATGTACTATGTGCTCCTTGAAATTTATTCCTATGGTTTTCTGAACATGTTAACCTCTCCTGGATCACTGCCTTCTCTGTTGCTTTCATGAATACATTGAAAATGTGGTAAAGCTGCCTACACCATCAGACTGTAGTTCACCTCATTCCTTTCAGCTCCATTCATCCCCAGGTCCCCTCTTGCTTTGACAGAAGATAGGTCACAATTAGAGGCCAAATCAAGGGGTGCCACTGGGGGGTGGGGCGTTAAAGGTGGGAGAGATGTTATCAGAATCTGACTTTTCTTAGTCAAAGTCCTTGCTTAGAGTGTTAGTCCATAAGTTTTTGACTGATCTTTCCCTCGGCCTTGCTGAAAGTTTGCCACTTCTTGAAAAATAACAGAGAGAAAGAAGAAAGGGGTGAGGGGAAGGGGGTAATAGAATGAATAAGAGAGGAGGCACCAGGAGGGAAGGACAGCTTTGAAAACACAGTGCTTAAGGTTTAGAGTTAGAAATGATCTCCAAAACACAGTTGTAGTGGTGCTGGAAAGATGGCTCAGTGGTTAAGGGCATTATTATTGCTCTTGCAGAGGACCTGGGTTCAGTTCCCAGCATCGACATAGTGGGTCACAGCTGTCTATAACTCCAGTTCCAGAAGATCCAATGCCCTCTTTCTGACTAGCCCTGTGCACACATGGCACACATGGCACACATGCATACACTTAGGCACACACACAGACAATATAATTTAAAAAAAAAAACAGAGTCATGTGGAAAGCGTAGTTAGTTAGGCAAGGGAGAGACAAAACCTCCAGGATCTGTCAAACGACGCCATTCCTAGGGCATTCAAAGAGAAAGTCTCAAGATGAGATTTCTATTTGTACTTAGCTTTGAGTTCCCAAGTGTACCACTGTTGTCTCCCCAAATCTAAGTTACCTTCATCAGGATATGTATTTATTTTGGCTGCCTGGATGGCTGATTTTTCTTTCAAATACAACATGTGAGAAAACTCTTATGGTTTTCTAAAATTTGGGGGTGGGGGTGGGGTGGGTCACAAAATCCAAGCAGTCAGGATAAGTGTCCATACTCACAGTGATATTTTCCCATTCAAACATAAAAACCATGGTACGGATTCTAGGATCAAGATCAGAGATGAAGGGCATGCATGGAGAGTCACAGGCCATGTGGTCCCTTGATGACCATCCTGGCTTTCCATCAGATCTCGCTTGCAGAGAACCTTCTCATTTCCTGGTTCAAGGGTTTCCCATAAGTTAGGTTTCTGAGTTCCAGAACTGGCCAATATGATAAGTGGCCTGGTATAAGTAAAGATATCCTAAAGAGACACTTTAGAATCTGACTATCAGACCATTGAAATGGTGATCCTAAGAAATGAGAATATCCCCAGGAATGACTGTTCCCAGGAAGAGATTTCAGAAAGTTCTTGCAGCTTGTCAGACTACTTTCCAGAATGAGGCAGAAGCCTGAACTGTGGCGTGTCAGTGGTAGGTGGGGGACCACATTTCGAAGGGGACTGCTTAGATGTTCACCCCTAGCCCTTTCACTCCAGACCCTGAAAATGAACTGGGACCAGGATGGGGGCAAGTGGGTCACTGGATCTCTTTGTCTGTCTTCCCAATACATCTCCTTTTACTATTAACTTGGTTGCTTTAATTGGCTCTTCAAGGACGAATGACCAAACTTGGCCTTTTGGGGTATAGGCATGACCCCCAATTCAATAACAATAGGACTTTCATGAGAAGAGGAAAATCGGAAACCGAGGACCTTCCTAAGTTTTCTTTAGAAACAAAAGGTCAAACTATTTGAGGGAAACAGAAGTTTCACATCCTCTATGCAAAGACCTCGACGTCTGTGTTTGACAGGTCAGGAAGCTCAAGTATACAGAGCCGCATTTCTCAAGGTCATACGGTGAATGAAGCATTAAGCTTAGATTTATTTATACTGTGTCTGTTGTTTTTATCTGCGTCATAACTATAGCACCACCATGACAGCACAATAACTCTGCTCCTAGTTAGATTCTCTTCTCCTTCCTCTGTCTGAGTCTTGAGGGAGAGAGAGAGAGAGAGAGAGAGAGAGAGAGAGAGATAGTTTTCTTTTATACCAAAAGAGTAACTGAAGCCAAAGACCCTGAGTATATTACAGTCATGTGTACTTCACAACAGGTCATGTTAT
>JANHMN010000024.1:8517323-8538236 GCA_030674055.1 Rhabdomys pumilio | reverse complement strand
TATCTATCTATCTATCTATCTATCTATCTATCTATCTATCTATCTATCATCTGTGTTTGTTTACCTATACCTCTATCCATAAGCTTGTCTATTTTTCTGAGAGGAGTCCAAGCTTCTGTCATGTTGACCTGGATATAGAGCCTGGCCTGACAATTGATTACTTCAGTGAGACATGATTCCTCTAAAATGGGGGTAAACCTACACACATCTTATTAGTGTTGCTATGGGAATCAAATGAAGAGAAAACCCGAAATTATTGGTCTTTAAGAAGTCTTATTTACATCCCACAACAAAAGGGTTCTGCCTCATTCCGAGCATCAGCCTTTTGCCTCTCTAAAATGTGACCTCCCCACATTTCTAAGCATGGCTACACAGGGCTGATTTGCTCAGCAGTCAGTACCTTTTTTCCAAATGAAAAGCCATCGTTAACAATGTAATGAATGCCACAGGAAAGTGTAACAACCTAAAATTTGTATTTTTCTGGGGACCTTCCCGGAAGTGTGTCCTACTATAGGCAGTGTAATAACTCCATTTGCAGAAATGTGCCTTTGAAACGCTAGACTTCAAATGAAGGAGAAGTCAATCACTCCTGTTATTTTTAGTTTCCTTCTCTGTGAAGCACGGAGTTGGATACAGGGAGCATAAAGATCACCTTTAAACATATGCAACCAATAACATCGGTCCCAAATGACTGCAAGGAAGGAACTTTGAAGGCTTAAATGACATGGAAACGGGACCTGTTCTCCAGTTCTTAGTGGCAGCCTTTGGTAGATGAACCAGGATGCCAGTGCAGGGTTGGTCAGTTGGGCAGCTGTGGTGGTATGGATAAGAATGGCGTCTATTGGCTCATGTATTCTAATGCTTAGTCATCAGGGAGTGGTACTGTTTGAGAAGGATAGGAGGCGTGGTCTTGTTGGAATAGGTGTGATTCCCTCCTGCCCCCACCCACTTGCCTGTGGATCAGGATATACCTTTTAGCTATTGCTCTAGTCCTGTCTGCCTGCCTGTTGTCATGCTCCCTGCCATAATGATAATGGACTGAAGCCTGCAATTGTAAGGAAGGCTCCAATCAAATGCTTTCTCTTGTAGGGGTTGTCTTGCTCATTCTGTCTCTTCACAGCAATGAACAGTGACTAACACAGCATTCATGCCTATCTCATCTCCTGTCCACAGTAGACTACCCGAACTCCTCACAGCTTGCCTTCCAGGTAAGGCTCAGCATCGTTCTTAAGCCCACACTGCCACTAACCATTATGGGTCTTCTGTGATTGTGTGGGAATACAAGTTACATTTTTATCACTGTGGTAAGAACATTTCTTCTTGGGGATGGAGGGATAGCTCAGCAGTCAAGAGTACATAGTACTCTTATAGAGGACTAACACAGTGGATGTTCACAGTTACCCATAACTCTAGCCCCAGGGCATTTAATGCCTACTGTCTCCATAGACACCTGCAGACACCTGTGAGTGTGCTCGTGTACACACACACACACACACACGCACACACAGACACACACATATGCACACACAGACACACATACATACACAGACACACACATACACAAACACACATATATACACACACATACACAGACACACACAGAGAGACATACACACATACACACATGTACTACTCACACACAGAAGCACACACATACACATGATTAAAAAGAATAAAAATAAATAATTAAGAAGATCCATCCTAGAGGATTTAGTTACAACATGCAGGAAACATCTTATGTCTTTTAGATTTACTTTTATTGTCCTAGATGCTACCAACTGATGTGCAAACAGTCTTCCTCCAGAGAAGGTTCTTCCTGTCAGTCACTGTGTTGCTATTCCTGCTCACCCACAGCCTTTCCAGGTAAGGCTGGGCAAAGTAGCTCTCCCATTATTATTGTCACAATATCTTGGTAGATTTTTTTTGCTACCCCTCCCCCACCTTTCTTCTTTTGATAGATCTTGCTGTTCATCTATTCCAGGCTGACCCTGACCTCGTGATTCCCCTGTCCCACCCTCCCGAGTGTTGAAATGACAGGCACATGTCAATCTTCCTTGCTAAACTCTTGGCTTTAGTTAATGGAACAAATTGCATTTTGGTATCCTTTCTGTCAGTGACAGAGAGTCTTTTTCCAAGTGTGTTAACTTTCTTCCCCTCTCAGTTACCCATCATTCCTGAAGTTTCTAAAATGTTTATACCACCTTCTCTTGAGAATAATAATTAAAAATAAAAGCGTGCAGAATAAAATAGTCTTGTGTACTAGGAGCAGGCTACTCTTAACTGTAGCAATGGCTTCCTGAGAGAATTTAAAGTCACAGGCGAGGGTGGCTTTCTCATCTCACACTATGCTGTTTGGTCTTCTTGGGGAGAAATACCAGGGGCAAGCACAGCAGGAAACTCACAAGCACAGCAGGAAACTCACAGTCTTTTAAAAGCGAGCAGGAGTTCTTAGGTACCAATGGATGTCAGAGATGAGCTAAGACAAACATTCACACGGAGGAGCAGTGGCATTTAATAAAGTGATTAAGCAGTGACATTAAATGAATTCTCAGGCTATTTAAAAGTGATTAATGTGGGTGGATGGAGGCCAGGACTCACTCAGGAACAATGTGAAGATCTTTTTCTTGATTAAAAATTACCAGCAATGATGATGGTAAAATTCTCAGAGGGTAGTTTTGTTTGATCGTCCTGAGTGGTAAATGACATTGCTTATTAAAAAGTTTTCTCTTCCAGGAGGCTGAGGCAGGAAGATCACAAGTTCAAGATCAGCCTCAGCTAAGTAAGTTTGAGCCCCGTCTGCATCACAGAGTTAAGACCTGTTCTCAAACAACAAAAACTAACTTCCCCATTGGAGTAGAAAGTTCTTTTTACCTCTGAAAGAATGACTCTATTCATGAGCAGATTCTGAGGGTCACTATAATTAATTTTTTTAGAGGCAGTCTTAGTTATTTTTATATCTGCCTCTCCTGTTTCCTAAGTGGCTTTCACTAGAGCAGTACTGTCTCCCAACAACACAATGGTTAAGCACCTACCTCTAGGGTAATTGTGGGAATTCAATGTGGTACTTTGTGCCAAGAGCTCAGCAAAAAGCCAAATGCACTCCAATTGTTAGAGCCTGTAAGACAAGACTGTCATGTTTACTAGCAGCTTCACTGCTAGCCTTAGGGAGAGCAGCTCTGTGGAATCAGCCTCCCTGGCTCTGCCTCTGAGCTCCAACCAGCCAGCCACCATGTGTAAGAAGTGTACCTGTACTTACCAGCATCCTTGCTTGGTCATGCACTACCATTTTAAGTATATAATATGTTATACGTATAATATATATATATATATATATATATATATATATATGTATATTATAATATATATGATACCATTGTAAGTATATGAGTAGTTCAATGAATCTGACCCATGCACAATTACAGGTGAATAGAAGTCAGATGAACAAGTCCCATTTAGACAGCACTTTCCTAGAGAAGTGTCTTAGGGTTTCTTTGTTGTGAATAGACACCATGACTACAGCAACTCTTATAAAGGAAAATATTTCATTGGGGCTGGTCTACAGGTTCAGAGGTTTAGGCCATAATTATCAGGGTGGGAAGCATGGTGGCTTGAAAGCAGACACAGTGCTGGAGGAAAAAAAAGCTGAGAGCTCTACATCTTGATTGGCAGGCAGCAGGAAAAGAAATATCAGCCACTAGGTGTGGTTTGAACTTCTGAGATCTCAAAGACCACCCTCGCCTTGCAGTGACGCACCTCCTCTAACAAAGCCTACTCCAACAAGGCCACACCTATTTCAAGGAGCCTACACCTTTTAATTGTGGTATTCCCTGTGAGCCTTTGAGGGTCACATTTATCCAAATCACCACAGGAAGGAAGGAGTGTACAAATGTGTTTTCTGTTCTAGATGGGGTAATGTATAAGGCAGAAAATTTATTTGGCTCACAGTTTTGGAGAGTAGGAAGTTCAAGAGCATGGCTCCATTATCCACTTGGTTGTCCGCGAGTGTCTCCTGCTGTCTCACAACAGTAAAAGGAAACTATGACAACAGATTCGCTCTGTGACAACCTACTCCTGTGATAATGAGCTCACTTCCGTGAGAACGCCACGAATCCCTCGTATAGACCTCAGCTGTTAAAGGGACCACTTCCCAAGATTGCCAGAATGGCGGTGGAGTCTCCATGAGCTTTGGAGAGGATGAACCATATTCAAACCCTACAAAGAGCTAAGTAGAATGACGATTTTTAGAAATGAGGTGGGATTATTTGGCACAGCTTCCCACGTAGGGAGAGCATCTCAAGCACAAAGCACAGCCTCAGATTTCATCCAAACGTCCTTCTGTTTCTCCTTTAATAACAGGATTCGGGGACCAAAGGGATCTGAGTAAAACTTAGAAGAGAAAACTCAGGTCAGAGCCCTTCTTTGATTAGTTCCTTCCAAAGTCATGGCGTGTGGGGTGTGTGTGTGTATGTAGGTCCTAAATGATTACTGAATAATCAAATAATTTAGTAAAATGTAAATGCACATGGTAATTTATATCTCTTCTTTATATATTTGTGTATAAGTAATTTAAGAATATACTAGGCTACATTTTCTATTTTTCTATACATTCTAATTCTTCAATTCTCAAGTTTTATGAACATACATGTTTTTCTAAGAATCACTGCTTTTCAAAGTCCTGGAATCTATGTTTTAAAAGCATTGTGTCTACTTACTAACGGCTCCTTTGGCTTTCTTCATGGGACACATGAAGGAAAACTCAGGTGTCTCTTCTACAAATCTCATGAGCCCTGGGTACTCCAGTGGGAATGGCTCTGTTCTCTCAGTTCCATGTCTACACACTCCTGTGTTGGAACACGAACACCAATTTGACAATATCTGGAGATGACTGTGTACTGAGGGGAAACTCCTTATGAATGGGATTAGTACCACCAAGCCAGAGAGCTTGCTGGTCTCCCTGCCCTGTGAGACCCTGTTATAGAGAATGAGCTGCTATAAGAAGCCAGACAATTAATGTGGTAGCATCTTGACTTCAGACTTCTCCAGCTCCAGAACTGTGAGAAATCAACTTCTTATTGTGTGTAAGCTACCCAGACTCTGGCACTTTATTATAGCAGCCCTAACAGGTTTAAAAAAAAAAAAAACACTTAGATAAGAAGTGGCAGGCATTCTCAGGACTATTTCATTCAATTGTGGTAAAAACAGGAAACAAAGAGATTCAGAAGTCCCTTAAGCATTCAAGCCAAAGCGGAGAGAATATGGATGAATAGAGAAGAGTCCAGTCTGCCAACATCCAGCACCAGCAGAAGGCTTTCTTGGCGCCAGCATCCTTTTCATTTTCATTTTTCCTGTCCCTCATATGAAATTCCTTCCTGCTGCTCTCTCTCCTCCTGTGAACAGAGCGAGCTATTTAACAATCAAGACCATTTCAAGGCCAAGATAACCAATTAAAAGTAACACGTCCCTAAGCCTGCAAACCGTCCTCTCCAACGCAAACTTTTTAATCAAGGGACAGCCTTCCACATCCCTTCCTAATACAGCTTGGCCTCCATCCACCAACATTAATCACTCCAAGATGGCCCGAGAACCTATGTAATGTCACTGCCTGATCCTTTTATTAAAGGTCATTGGTCCTTGACTGTGAAGATGTGTTTTGTTTCCCATCCCCAGCATCTGCCCCACAGTCTGAGTCTAAAGACATTTATTCTCTCATCAAGGACAGTTGAGACTTCTGTTGAGCCCCTTGTCTTTGAAACCTCACCACTAAAGTTCAAAGACGCCTTGAGATGCAATACATTTCAGCCAAGGTGCTAGAATGGGACAGAAATCTCCAGAAAGATTCAGCCCTGGAACCTCAGTTTTCCCACTTTCTTTGGTAGAGGAATATGGAAACACAGCACTTTGCAAACTAGCATTTTTGGGAAGGTATTCAATCGGGAAAGCACTATCTTGAGTCATAGCCAGAGAGAGGAACCAGGAACCGCTTTCTCACTGGCCAAACTTTGGAGCCTGGTGAATACAAAAGGACTGACACCAAGGATCTTAAACAACGGGGTAGATGAAAGTTTGTGGAGCCAAAATGTCTCGGGAACACGGTGCAATACAGTTTGGAGCTACCAGGCATGTCCAGGGACGCTGGAGGGAGAGGAACGGTTCAAAGAGCAGTTTAATGGGTGGGGAGGAGCTTTCATGTGGCGTCCCTGAGCTGATCATGGGACGGAGCTGTGGTGGGAAGCCGCTGGCTGGACCAGTGTGCTTTTCAGAGCTTGCCTGTCATGTGTACAAGGGACAGGTGTTCGCGTGTGTGAGCGCGCCTGGGCAGGTTAGCGTGGTGTGTGGTTCCTAACAGATCCTTTGGAGCTTCTCTCTGTGTACACATCCCAGGCAGTCTGCAAAGCAATGAGGCTTATTTAACATTCACTGTGGGACAAATAAGAGAAAATTAAAAGAGCCATTTTAGGAGGGAATAATTGTTTTCCATACACTATAATTACAACTGCCTGTAAATGCCGCTATCATAAACGAATCTGCCGTTTAGAGTTCTCTTAAATTCTTTCCGTAATGAACACGCTCTGAAGGCGGGAGACCTCGGCGAGGCTCCAGCTGGGGAAGCTGGGCCTGCACTGACCCCTGGCGTCTGCCTTGGGCAGAGACCTCCCACCGCAGGCACAAAGCCTGGTACCAGGCTGCAAGAACTCCCTTGTCCTTTTCTGTCCTTGGCATTACAAACATTTCAGAGACCCTTGGGACAGAAGTAAATCTTAGAATCTCCGCCTTCCAAGATCTCCCGAGGCGATTTCCTAATATTTGCGTCAGCGTTATTTCTCTTCTCTGGCTCTCTCCCTCAGCAAACAACACCTTTCAATTGCCACTCAAAAACCTGAAGGTCATTTCTGATTTTTCCCTTCTTTCCTACCATAGGGGTGGGCAAGCCAGTACCCCTCAGCCACTGAGACTTGGTGATGGTCTGCCTCCAATGGATCTCTCCATCCACCGGGATAGACACCAGCCACCATCACCCTTCCTGGATAGTACGAATCAGCCTCTGAGTGACTTTCTTACTTGAGACTTCGTGTCTCCAGGGATCTTCCACTTTTTAGCTCACGAAATTTATTCCTCTACTAACCTTTGATGAACCAGAAAGACTGCTGTTAATTACTTTTAATAAGTCATGATGTGAACTTGGTGCTATCACTTGGGCAATCTCCTTCTTGTTAGGGTTGGGGCAAGAACAGTGCTTTTCTATCTTTTCTTTTTAAGGATTTCCATTATCAATTCCCTCAGTGCCCCACCCTTTCCCTTTGTTTCGAGAGAAATCTCTTGGACCAAATAAATTCGATGATTAAAATAAAATTATTTCCTGCTTTTCATGAAAGACAGAGCTGACTGATAATTGGGGCATCTGGTCAGGAGAAGATAACCAACATTATCATAAAGAATGAACATAATCCCAGCCAGAGGCAGAACAACAGTCTGATAGTTTATCTAGGCAGCACAGTCTTATCCAGATGAAATCTAGTATCTCCGTTAGCTGTTCGAAAATATTGAGAAAAGCACATAGCTTCATATTGTGTCTATCCTAGATCCCTTGTGATAGTCTGAAGGAAGTGACTCTTGGGGTTATGACTGCTCTGAGATTCTACGCTGTGGTGCTCTTGGCATTCTCTACGTGAGCATGGCCCTTCTTTAATTGCACCTGGTCCATAAATAAATAATCCATCTCCAATGCCAGCTCTAATTAATTAAAATTGGGAGGAGTTCACCATGCCACTTGCAAATTGAGCATATATGTGTAAAGATCTCAGAACAAATTAATTTCACATAGATTTAATGATTGATTACTTAATGCATGCTAATTAAATGTTTGGGGGAGGGTATAAAGAGTCTAATTAGTATTAATTTTTACATCACCAAATTCTAATTCCAATTTCTCTTTCTCTTTTTGGCCACTCGAACACTGTCATTTTTCCTTTGGTGTTACACTCCATTCTTTCTCTTCCCTCTTCCTCCTTTACTGAAAAGCTTATCATTCCTCTCAGGTAAAGGTCTATGCCTTGAAGCAAGCAGCCAAGTTCCACTTGGTCATTCTCTTTCTCCACATTGCAAGTCTGGCTTATTAAAGAGTAAGGATACGACTTCTTCCCAGTCAATCAACAACACGTATTCTCTTTTTCTCTGTCTCCTCTCCTTCCTCCTCCCCTCCCCTCTCCTTTTTTTTTCTTTTGTTTCCTTCTCTCCAAAACTCAGTATGCAGTTCTGAATGGTCTCATAAACAGAGGTGATGGGGAACAGTATAAAGTAAATTTAAGAATGACTAGGAAAATCTGAATTGTGTAGACTCTGTGTTAGATATCAGTGTTAACATTAATATTAAATTGAGGTATTGGAGTGGAAATTTCTGGTATCTCTAACAACTCGGTTGTGTCATCTGATGCTTTTCTGGAAGTTGTCTTGTGAGAGGGCATATGAGGTTTTGCTGAAAACACACAGGCGAGAAGGTGCATGATGTTGAGAAAGAATGTGAGTAGAACCCCACAAATAGTGAGAGGATGCAATGCAATGCAAGGCTTCACTGGTCTTTGCTGGTCTTCAATGCTCTTCGTTGGTCTTCGCAGATAAAAATGCACCAAAGAACTTCTCATGGTATTCTGGCTGATTCTAGCCGCTTCCACTGACTCAGTGGTGTCTTGCCACTTCTGCTGGATCGCGCAACCTCCTCTGATTCATGTTTGGTGTTTGCTATTGAACTGGACGGCTGGTATCCTGACAATGAAGAGTGGAATTGCCTCGAGGAACCACTTCTAAACAGGTCCACAAAACTCTTTTCCTGTTAACCACCATTTTCTCCTACCTCTGGTTGGTGGGTTAGAAGGAAGGTTGAAGAATTTAAGAACAAACACTAAATAAAGTAGGTTTTGAAAAAAAAAATCTAAGCCTAGAGGGAATGAAGTTTACATGTATGTAGAATGAATATGCCCAGAGATCTAATGTATAGCAGGGGAACTATAGTTAAAAGTATCGTATTGAATACCAGGAAATTAATGAATTAATTTTCAGGCTTTTTTTAAACCACAAAAAGATATGTGAGATCACAGCTATATTGATTTGCTTGGCTGTAGTAGTTACTTAACTATGTATAGAAACATCAGTGTCATATACCTTAGAGCTGTACAACCTTAAATGGCCCATACTATTAATTTGTCTGTCTGTAATAACAAGGTTACAATTCTATAAGAGACACTTCATGTTTCTGAAGTGTTTTCTACACCTTGCTTTCAACTACTTTTGAATAAAAGCAGAAAATCGGGAAAGGAAGAAAAGTATGCTTCAGGAGTGTGTGTGTGTTTGTGTGTGTGTGTCGTACACGTGCATGCACACACATCCCTCTACATTACATAAAGAGATAATGTTGGTAAGATGCCAGCAATTGATGAATCTGGGTGAAGACTCTCCTGGTGGTCATTATGCTGGCTTCCAGTATTTCTGCAGCTTTCAAACTTTCAAAATACGCCTTGGGATAAAGCCTTTGAACCACTTGGATACTGTGTTATTATTTCAGTCCTTTTCTTTCCTTAAACTCTGATCCATCCCTGCTGTCCAAATGCCAGGAGGCGGCTTTCTCCTCTTATTCTATCAGGATGGGCTAGGTTATGCTGCAGGGACAATCTGAAAATCCCAGGAACTTAAACCATCAAAGGCTTCTCTTCACTAGTTCTGTGTGTCCATTTCAGATCAGTAGGAGATAAAAGCCATCTCTGTGAGCATCTCCAGTACCCTCATTCTCACCTCTTAAGGTGCCATGTCTATGAAGTGGATTCCCCGCCTTTATTTTCAAAGGAAGAGGTTTCTTTCCTCTTATTTAAGGATAACTGCTTCGAGTGAACTCTGAACCCCTATCTCCTCTGGGATTTTGTTCCCACAATGTGCGTCGAGTCCTCCTTCTCTGTCTCTGGCCCTGTTCTCTCCACGTATTTTAGTTTCCATGTCTCAGAAAGATCCTGTGTTTGATTCTGTTAAGCCTTCCAAGTTCCTGCTTTTCGTCTTTCGTTTTGCTGATGTCTTGTCTCCATTTCCTGACATGCCCATCTCAGTTTTCACAGGAGCTGACATTTGCTCCCCAATTATACTGACACGTCTTCTTGAAAAACGAGTAGCCATTTTAGTTCTCCATTCCGTAGTTCCTGATCTCTGCAGGGTGGCACTAAGGACCATGCCCACCGTCCCTTGTATTTTCTCCAGTTCTGATCTTTCTAGGTCTAATTTTTGGGGTTCTCTTCCTATCCTCTGAGACTGCCACTTCTCCTTCAAGGTATCATTTCTCTCCAGTTGTCCTATTGTGAGAATCCTCCAGGGGCTTTCAGCGTTTGCCTCCCATTGTCCCTCTAACAGCTGTTTCTACGACATTCCCATTTGAGGGAACTGTCATTGCGTCCAACGAAGACAACATCCTCTTCTCGGATATTTAACTCTTCCCCCATAGAGACCTCCTCTTACATCTAGGCTCTGAGCCCAGTAGAGACCTGTGTGAGTCTTTGGCTTCTCTTTCTGCTCTCCATCTTCACTTCTGACATCCAAGTCTTAAACAGTTTTCCCAACGATAAACCCGTTGTTTCTGGCATCAATGCCTTCTTTAGGTTAGTTAGATACATAGTGTGATCAAAACTATTTCCTGCCCATAGTTCCCTCCAATTGCCAGTCAGATCGCTTTCCTTCTTTCATGACACAGCCCTATTATTGACCAACTGACACAAGCATCAAACCGGGACACCTCAGCTGAAATCATAATTTGACTTCGTCCAGATGTTTCGCTTTCTAGCAGCCCTTCCAGGCTTGGGCCCACTGCGGTCCTTCTCTCTGAGTCTATGTGTGATTCCTCCTCTCCCTTCTTTCTCCCTTTCACCTTTCCTTCATTATCTTTATTTACCCCACCTGCTCCCCCTTTCCCCTTCATTCATCTTCCTCATCCTCTCCTCCAAATCTTAGTCTTCCTGTAAAATAGTATCACCTCCTCCGCGAAGGCATCTCTCTTCCTTAGACTTATACTGACCTTTTCCTTGGAGCCTCATGACCAGGGAGGCTCAAACCATTTAGCTGTTAGCTATTCAGTGTATATGGCTCTTTCTTTCCCAGCTGCCTCATGTGAAGTTCTGCATAGAAACAACCATGGTGGCGGGCACATGGCTGGATCAGCAGACACAGGTGAGCTGATTGATTTCCCTGAGATCTGATAGAAATTCTTAGTTATCTTTTTATTCTCCTACTCATGGACAAATTATATCTGAAAGTTTCTGGAAAATATTTTTTTTTTCCTTCTCCTCTAAACCATATGGAGAGATTTGTTCCCTGGAAGCATGGCTGGTGATTTCAAAGTCCCAAGACATCCCATTTCCTGTAGCAGCCACATCTATATTATTAGACTCCTACATAATCCCATATCATAGAAATATTTGCATTGCCTTTCTGCTGTTACACACTTGGCTTTCCTGCATTTTCCAGCTTTGCCATTTTGCTGATGAATAATAAATAATGTGTTTGCTTGTGTTAACTCATTTAATCCCTTGTGCAGGTCTTTCAAGGTTGGTCACACCATCCAATCGATATTGTTTTCCAAAACAGTACACTGCAAAGCATTTCAACGGGTTCAAGGTTACAGGGGTAAGAATCCCATCCGACTGTTTTATTGTTGTTTGTTGTTTTAAGTTGATTCAAAGCCTTTTCTGTCACTTTAGGCTCATTCTTTTGAGATGCTCTTCCTCTTGATTCATCGAATTTCCATCCACCAGGGAGCATTTATTATATGGAGGACAGTAATTTATAAGTCTTTCCCCATCATCAGATGATGAGCTTGCTGAGAGTAGAGATCCTGTACTTTCATTGACATCCCAGGCTATGTCTAACTTAAGTCATGAGTGAATGAATGAATTGAGTTGAATGAATGAGGAAGATTGTCACTTCATCTGTCTTAGATCAAATTACGTCTTAGAGAAAGGAGACTTGAAACAGACTGAGGACAAAAGTGTAAGAAAACTTACCAAATTCCTTTCTCTTGAACATCCCTTATCCGCCCCCTTTCTCCCTTAGCAGCCCAGGATTAGAAACACACACATCACTGACATTGCTGGTCTAGATTAGAGGAACAGCTTAGGTTTTCATCTCTCTTCTGCAACTTATCAACAGGTTGGGTAGATTCGAGTAGGCTAATAAACTGTTAAGTTTTAACCCTCTCTCTGCAAAGCAGGAACAACCAACAACCACAGTAGAAGTTCAGAGTTCTGGGAACCCAGTAGAGTCACATATTAGAAGCCTTTCATGTTGATACAGCAACATAATAATTTGTTTATGGGAAGCTAATCATGGTTCTAAGGAGTGGTGGTGTGCTTAGCTGTCACGGGGTGGGGCTCTCCAGCACACGTGGCTTCTGATTCATCAAGCCTGTCAGAGGTCTTTTCCTGGCTAAGTTGAAGCAGACAATGATGCAGATTGCCTCGTGCCTCCACTCTTCTCACGTGAATGCTTTGAGAGCGGGGATGGAGGGACCTGTAAGAACCTCACAACGTTGGAACAAATGGTTGGTGACCATTTATGAAGTCTCCCTGCCTATCTTCTGATAGATAGGGAGGTGCTGTCAGAGTGAAGTGTGTGCTATTCGTGAAAGTATGTATGCTTGTGTGAATGAGTGCCTGTTACTTCCTTAATGGCCTGAGCTACTATACCGCATCACAGATAATACTGGTGAAAGGTCTTAAGCTCATTTGTAAATTCATCTCCTGGAGCAGATAGAGACTGAGTCACCATCTCATAAACGTTCTAGTGCATCCAGGTATAGGATTGGGATACAGACAAAAGATGGGCCACATCTCCATATAAGTGGTCCCTGGGGGCGGGGAAACCCACCAGCTGTTTCCCTTATCACAGAGTGTTCCTTGAATCAGTCCATTTTATGAGCGAGCAAACTGAGGTGTAATGAGATCGAACTGAATATCAGCCTACTTAGAAAAGAGACTGGAAGGGGTCTAGGGGAAACTGGCTAATATCTTGTCCTCAGGTCAAACTTGAAAGAGATGGGTCTTGGGTACCACCACCACCACCACCACCACCACCACCACCACCATCACCATTATTTCCTCCTCTACTACAAATGTAGGTGCAAATTTTAGCTCCTTTTGACACATTGTTTATTTTCTCTAAAGCTTGGTTTCTTCCCTGTGCAACGAGCATGATAATTCACAGAATAATCCAATTATTTGTCTTTTTTTTCTAACGCACACTGAAGACCCACCATGCACTAAAATCAAAGACTATAAGAATTAAGCAGTACCTCAGTGCTGACCAAGTATACTAGACTGGTGATAAATGCCCAGTAAGGATTCCTTTGCCCTCCGGGGACTTACACCTTTGACTGACCTTTCTCCAGGGTTGACTCTGCCTCACCCGCTTTAGAAGTGAGTTGAAGATGGAGAACTTGCTGACTGACTTTACTGCCTGTATTCCTCTCTACCTGTCCCCCCACTCCCCCGCCCCAGCACTTTCCCTCAGGGCTTTTGGGACTAGAATACCCCACTAACTCTGACAGGTGATCTTTGAGGGGAGAGAAGTCTGTGACACTCCTGGCCCAAAGTGACAGCCCAAGGATATTCAAAATGATCTTGCTCATACTAGATAAAGGTGACTTGTCAAAGGGGGACAGACTGTATTCAGCATCAGCTCCAGGGAAATTTGACAAGTGAACTAACTCTTTACCCATTCTAGGAGTAGCCTGTGGCTCTCCTCAAATGTGACAAAGAGACCAGGGTCATGGGGAGATAAATGTCCGAGAGACCAGTGAGCCGGGAAGGAGGCTCAACCAGAAGTAAGGGTTACTCAGTCAATTGACTCCAAACCCATGGTTCTAACAAGTGTCCACTTCCTTCTCTGTCTCTGGATAACCCCAGGTCCTCTCTTCTACCTGTTCCAAATGGCAGCATTCATGTCTGGCTCTTGATAGTACTCCGCTTCTCTTCCCACCACAGGGACAAATGCAGGGAAATGTAACAACATAATCCTCTTCACACCGCTCAGTCCCCGAAGGTCCTTACTCGGAATTCTCCATTTATCTGGTCATTAGATCTAATTAAATCCATCCAACGTAGAGCGCCGACGAGTGGCACCACCTTCTCTCACCAATTAAAATAGAGGAGATTAGAGAATGCCCCCCGACACTTCGTCCTTGTGAGGGTGGTGGCTTGGGAAGAGGCTGAGGAGGAACGAGGAACACGGTGGTGACGTCATGTGGGCTCCTGCCAGGAAAATGTACCCTTCATATGGCTTTTCCAGCTGCGACCACAAATGTACAGTAAATAATCTGTTGTCTGTTCTAGAAATATGTTTCCAAAGGTTGCCCAAAAAGCTTAAACAAGCGATGTCTATGAGTAATAATAATAAGGAAAGTAGAACTCCAGCAAAAAGAGAGGAGGCCGCAGATATATTAATAACAAAAATACTGTTGAAAACATTTATCCTAATTAGCATAAAATCTGATTGGAGCTTCCCAGTAGTTAAAGCAAGAAGAGCAATCTAGCATATCACCGTAGCGGTCATTATTTTAAAAGGCCAAAATTCACTATCTTATTTAAGGGATGGAAAAAACATTCTGGCTCTAAATTCTGAAAAGAATTCCTCCAGTGATACTCACATCATAGACCCTTCATGATACGCAGTGCTCTCATCAGCGTTGACTGGGGGCACAAGAAGAATACTTCCATATTTGAAGGATTATTTTGCCTATACAGGGGATCTAGAGTGACCACAGTTTTATTAGTACAGTGCTTAGGCTAACTTAGCTCATCGGGGTCAAGCTGGAAGGAAAGGAGAGCCACAGACTCAACAGACAAACCTGCTTCCCACAGGTGCTCACAGATGCCCTGCCCCGCCCCGCCCCGCCCCGCCCCGCCCCGCCCTCTCTCCATAATATGGTTGGCTCCACACCACTCATTGGAGGTAGAGTCCTTTGAGGATCACCCATGGCCCCAGCACACTCTCGGGAATCAGCTCACTGTACTTTCTCCCTTCCTCATAGCCGTGTCCACCCAGACCTTGCTTTTAATTCCCCTTCAGCTGACACTGCAGGGTCTTATTTGGGTAGCTCTGCATGAAGACATTCTCCTAGATCTTCTGTACTTAAATATACCATTGGGAATGGGGGTGCAGGCTAGGTAGAGAGGCAGCCTTAGATTACTAATTGCAGAGAAGAAAAGGAGCCAGGCTTCCACTTCAACACAGCTCTCCCTGACCCCAGAGAAGCATGCTTTCTGAGAAAATCCCCCGAGTGCAGGATGGACACTTCAGTTCTTGCCGCCTACACCTATTAATGATTTCCTTGGGTAGTGGCTTGGGTTCCCTGGTCAAGCTCACACTCTGCAGGTCTATCCTGAGCACCCAACGCCCTTCTGCTGAGTTTCTGCAGACCCACTCACACAGGTGTGTTTTTAAGATAAGTCCAGTCATGAGCTCCTCATCCACAGATGTCCTTCAAGGGTCCTCTACAGAGTGGTCCTGATTACTTCCTGTGGTCTCATCTCCAACACCTGTCCACCTTCTGACTTTTGATTGGGCTCCTTCCCCAGGATTCTAGGTTTTTCTTAGCACCTTACATCACCAGGATGATGCCTCATTGTGTGGGATATGGGATGCCCAGGTGTTTACCTGAACAAGTTCTGGAGCATGGCTGTGGCCAGATTTACGGATGAGATTAGCATTTGAATAAATTGTCTTCGCCAAGGTATCATCTAATCTAATCAGAGTCTGAATGAAGCAACAGTTAGAGGAAGGGAAAACTTGTTTCCCTCTGCCTGACCACTTGATTCAGCAGACCTTTGAGTTTTCTCTTCCCTGGGGCTGAGACGTACAGCCCTGGCTCCATGGTTCTTAGACCTTGGGATTGAGGTTGAACTACAACAGCTTAGAACTCAGGCCATGGATATTCCCAGCATCCAACACTGTGAGCGGAGTCCTTATTACATAATGTTCCTTATGGGTCCCATGTCTTTGGAACACTCTATTACACAAAGCCCCTGCCTCAGAAGCCCCTCGGTTTTCCCCTTCACTGGCCCTGCTGAGGCCAGGCTCTTGGACCAGAGCAGCCTCTGGTTGTTAGTTGGCTTCTTTTCTGGTCCTGCCATCTAGTCACTGTCACCAAAACAGGAAAGAAAAGAAGCCTGATGAAAATGCAGAGAGGGAGGACTCTTCAAAGATCCCTTGGTATTATGACAAGTGTCCACTTTGGGGGTCCAGTCAGAACCCCCAAATCTTCCTGGGCACAGTGGTTCCTCCCCGTGTTTTCACTGAGGCCCAAAGCTTGTGAAGATTTAGTTGGGGGGGACGGGTGTGAACGTGAAGTATGGTTCTCCTCACACGTTGCCTCAGATGTTGCCTGAAATTCAGCTCTCTTCTTTCTGCTCTTCTCCGGTCTCCTTTTTTCTCCATTCCTAGTCTCTGCCCTCCTCCTCCAAGGCCCAGAGAGAAGCATACACTCCCAACAGCAGTATGAGACTCTGTTCCACAGGGGGCGCTCTAAGATCAGGAAAAGGGCCTTGGGGAACTTGTGTGTGTATCGGAGAGGATTGTGAGCGGGTACCAATGGCTGGACATTTAAAAAAAAAATGACTTTTATGAAATCTTTGCCTTGATACGTTATCAATTTTCCCAGATGCCCTTTCAATATCTGCCTGCATAACTGTATAAAATTATAGTAAGTCCTACAGCTGTGGATGAGGATGTGACGGACAGACATCTGTGGTGTCGATGAGAGCTCAAGGCAAAGTCTGCTCTGGGAGGCTGCCAAGCTCCAAGCCTCCCTAACATGGGGCAGGGCGGGGCTTGGGTGTACACCTAGCAGAGAGCTGCTTGCATCTGACATCTGTCTCTCCCCTTCCCCTGAGATGTACCCCAAGCAGGGCACAGATCCAGTCAGCAGATTCTCAGGCGACACAGGCCTTCGTCTGCTAGACAAACTCAGAGGCCTCAAAATAGGGATGAGGAAAGAAAGAAAAATGGAAAAGTGAGCCAGAGACCGTTCTAGGTGGGATGATTTCTGTAAGACAGACTTTACACTGGTTGACCTGTACGGTGGCTCTCTGCACCTCCAGGAGGCTAGAGAACACACACACACACACCCCATCTCACTTACAACCTGCTAAGATGTGCAGGCTAGCTCGATCACATCCCAACAAGCCTCTGACAGCTTGGTTACCAGTGAGAGAGCTGACTTCGTCTGGCATGAAACTGATCCCACCCTGTACATGGGAGACAGTAAGTGGGGGATGACACACACATCTGCAATAGACACAAAGCCTCTCCCAAAGGACAAAAGACAGTTTAGGAGAGCGTGCAATAAGCCTGCTTCTGCAGAGGCCTTGGGAGGGTGACACCCGGGCAGCAGTGTCTGATAGGGCTAGCATCTTAAGATCTCTTGCTTCACAGCCTGCTCCAGATGCCTGGTGCAGCTCAAAAGGAGCAGGGTCCACAGCCTGTGTCCCAGCAACCTGTGGGCTAACTTTACAGCGCTTGTCATCTTACGTGTTTTGTCCATCTGCCAAACCCATTTCCATGGCACTGGAGAGTGGGAGGCCGCGAGGCTCACATCTGTGACTGATAACACACGACCTTGTGTGAATCAGGGAGCTAAGAGGCTTTGCTTTGCTGTTTTAGAGAGACCTCTGGCTCAAGGCACTGCGCTAGGAGGGCAGCAGAGATACTGTCAATTACAAACCTGTCCTTCAAACCTTGGGGCTCAGTGAGCCTGGTGCTGTCAGCCACACATGTTGGCACAAGCTACATACACACTTTTGTGCTGGGAGCCTATTGCCAAGAGAGGCTCAAAGACTTAGTTTCTTTTCTTTTCCTTTCTCTTCTTTTCCTTTCTTTTATTTTCCTTTTCTTTCTTTTTCCCCTTTCCTCTTCTTCCTTCCTTTCTTTCTTTCTTTCTTTCTTTCTTTCTTTCTTTCTTTCTTTCATTCTTTCATGTTTTCTTTCTTCCTCCCCTCCCCTCTCCTCCTTTTCCCTCTCGTTTCTTATATTTCTGGGGGCTTGACAGATATAGCTCAGTAGATTAACTGCTGACTGGGAAAACATGGGAACCTGAATTTGAGTCCCCAGACCCCACATAAAAGCCTGGTATGGTGGTTCATGTCTTTAATCCCAGTGCTGTGGAGGTAGAGACAGGGGTGGGAGGGGCGGTGTCCTGGGGTTTGCTAGCCAGCTAGTATAGCTGAAAAGTTGAATCCCAGGTTCACAGGCAAACCTTGTCTCAAAAAAAAATTACTAGCCTCCACACAAATGCACACAGACATGTATGTGCACACATAAGAACACATATACATGCATATACCGCACAGACACAGTAGCTCTGGCCAAGCAGTTCTGTAACTATTACTGAACTAACAAGCTAGAGAGCATTCAAAACTACAGCCTGAAAGATAAAGCATTTGTATTTCTTTCCTGAATAATCTTATTTTCCAATGGGATGGGTATACCTGTTGGGCACTGCACAACTTCTTAAATATTGGACACTGCTACTTTACCTTCTGTTTCTCATTGATTTTTGGATTGTATTTGCTTTTTGTCATAACAACCATAGGAAACACCTTCAAAAACTGTGATGAGTGCATTCCTCTACTATGAGTCCTCAGAAGGCCTAGTCAGGAGACTGCTGACTCTGAGGGCAGCTTGGGCTACACAGTGAGTTTTAGGCTAGGGTAGGACAGAGTGAGTGAAATTCTGTCTCCAAAAAATAGAGATGAGTTCATTGAGATGAATTCCGGGATGGAGTGTAAGACCATAAACTATGTTTAGCTAGTGACTGGCTTGGTGCGTGGAAGATGTGGTTATCTCTGTACATTCCTCCCAGAGTTGATTTATTGCACGTCCTAAAGTTGGAGGATGTGGGTGAGGTAGAAGCTGGGTTGAGAGGGCAAAGACTGCAAAGGGAAAAAACTGCTGAATTTAGCCACGCCTTCGTGTTCTTGGGCAATACTTTTCTAAGGTAGATGCTGTTAGGCGGAGCTGTGGGGCTGCACTCTTTCTTGGGAACGCTGGGGACAGACTATGTTGAGTGGAACAGGACATGCCCACAGGCTGCAGACTCATGCATAGTAGCCTCTACTCTAATTATTCCAAACTCATTAATCTAGGGTCCTTCTTTCCTCAGTAATTGATATTCTTCATCTACCATATGACTGGCGAGGCTCTGCTGGGCCCTCTACCTGCTACCTGTGTGACTTTAGACACTATCTGGCCTCAGTGCTTTGGATTCAACCTCTATGAAGTGAGTTTAGTGAAACGATGCACCCCATGGCCTGTGGTGAGACTGAAATACAGTTGTGTGGAGATCACAATGTTTGTTACGATTCTGAGCAAACAATGCTGCACACAGCTGTGATGACAGCCCCAGGCTCTGCTCCTACCTGGCTTACAGTTCAGGGAAGGAGAGCCATCTCAAGCAGGCATGTGGCCAGTTAATGGGTTCTATTTTCGGTCTGTGTTTCAGAGAACAGTATATATATTTTATGCATGTAGCTAGGACTTCATGCCGGATACCTTAGGATTATTCCCAGAGCAGAAACATTTAAATCAGATCTCTAGAGATGAGGATAAGTGACGGAAGCCAAGACCCAGCAGACAGAGGGAGTCTGTAACAGTGACCCCCCTCCCAGCCTTCCAAAGAAGAAATCTGTGAGGGAGATCCCAATAGTTTGGCTGGCGCTAAGAACAAGGAATGAAGTCAGGCAGGGAAGAGATCATCCAGGGTCTTGATAGCACTTACAGAGGAACCTTCAATGATTTCCAAGCGTGGTGGGACACCACTGAAGGCTTCTGAGCAGAGAAATGATATGATTTCATTCATTTAATAGCTGTGCAACACTGAATTGAGAAAACAAAAATATATGAAGACACGGGTGTTAGGGGATATTAATGAATAACTATAAATAAAGCATATGCTGGATTATCTACTGTTAAAAAAAAGCATAGCTGCTGGGTGTGGTGACACACACCTTTAATTTCAGCACTCAGCAGGTGAGGGCAGGAGGATCTCTGTGTGTTCCAGGTCCTCTTGTGCTGTTATAGTAAGCCTGTCTAAACAACAACAACAATAACAACAACAACAACACAAATAAACTGTCAAACAAACAAACAAACAAACAACCCTATCCTGTCTGCCAGTTGGGAAATGGGCTCCTTATTAAGAACAAATGGACAAAACAGAAGGACCAGGAAGGATCCTACTTGTAAACCAGGTGAAGACAGGACAGAGGAGAACCGGTTTGGGAGACTTAGGAGTCAGAATGGCTGGGATGGACTGATTATCTAGACAGAAGGAGAAAGCAGTCAGATTCCCAGAAGTCTGCTGGAGCAGTGTGCAGAAGGAAGTGGGGATGGTTTCCAGTAAAATTCCTAGGTAGGGGATGGGAGAGGCTCAGCGGTTGTGCGCTTGCTTGGCTTTCATCCCAACAAGTCGTGTTTAAGAAAAAATGCTGGTGTGATGGTGTGTGCTTGTAATCCCAGCACTGGAGAGGTAGAGACAGCAGAAAGCTAACGGAGGCTTGCTAGTCAGCCAGCCTAGCTGAGTCAGTGAGCTCCAGTTCCAAGTCTCAGAAAACCAAACCAAAAGGAAAACGAAAACACAATCAACCTACAACGAAGACAACAACCAAAGTCCTAAGCCACCAAAACACAGACAAGTCCAAAATAAGATGGACAGTTCCTTAGGAATGGCGCCTGGCACTGAGTCAACACATCTACCTAGACACACATGAGATACGCACTTATAGCATGAGAATGAACACACACACACAAACACCACAGATCCATCTAACACACACACACACACATACACACACACACATTCAAATACACCACAACACACACACACACCATATCATA
>JANHMN010000024.1:8495839-8517313 GCA_030674055.1 Rhabdomys pumilio | reverse complement strand
ACACACAGCACACATCCAAACATACCACAACACACACATACACACACACACACCATACCATACCACACTCACATATCCATATACCACATATACACACATCCAATCATGCCACAACACACATACACATACCACACCATACCACACCCATATATCCATATACCACATACACACACATCCAAACACACAACACATACACACACACACACACACACACACACACACACACACTACTGCAAAGAACAAACCACTTTCTACAAACACTTATAAAATAGGATTTCTGCACTTCTCTTTTGAAATATCTAGGTAACTCTCTTGGGTCTTCACTTTATTTTCCACAGTGCTCAGAGCATTGGGATGGGAAAAATCCTTTTCTTTGGCAATGATCACCTTGTGGCATTAGAGTTCTTCTGTGACCCAAGGACTCATCTAGAAAACAAGTTTATGGCTGTTCTGCCCATGACTGAGCCAGTCAGACTGTCAGTAGCTTCTTCCCACCCTGTCTTTAGCCAACCTCCTGTCTTGTATTTAAATGAAAAAAAAAAAAGCTTTTGATATTAATTAAGTTACATGGCAATTTCCTCCCCTAATTACGGTGGAACCTGTCCACTGGACACTTTGAAGTGCCGCTCGCTCCTTAGATATAAGAAACTTTTCATCCTGCGCCAGGGCTTAGCTGTGCTCCTTCATATTGTTTCACTTCAGTCAGAATAAAACTCTTTTGGATAATGAAGGGAAGAACATTTAACTTGGTCCAGTCCAGTCAACTAAGAGCGGGGTGTGAAAAGCCTGCTGAACCAGCCATAGCAGTGCGGGAGGCTGGGACAGCCTCTCAGGTGTGGAGGGAGAGGTATGGATGGAAAGGTGGTCGAGTGAGTTAGAACTGATGGTAACTAGGGTGCTAGGGATCACAACGTTGCTGGGATACTGTGTAGGAGGATGGGGTGGGGGTGGTGCAGCACCCCACACCTATAAGGAAGGGCCCAGTTCCATGGGACATTTTTTGCGATAAACCGATATCTTTGGTGGAAGATGGACTGCGGTTGATCTGCCTTCCATCCCTTCCTAGGGATGGTGTCTGGGCTTTGTGCAGGGCTCAGAAGCTACCCTGGGAGTCCAAGAGGTGGGGCAGTGGCAAGGATCTAACAAGAGAAGCAAGACCTTGAGGATGTGCATCAAGAATGGTGGAGGGAAGGGCTAAGTCAGGCGCTGCCCCTCACCTGAGCAGACTTTGCTCAGCTGGAGACACTCGTGGCTTTTCTAACCATGCCAGCTCTTTGATTTATTCCTTTCCTTTCTCCAACATTTCCTCTTTCTACTCCTCTAAGTGCCCTCAAGGTGGGAAAAGAAAGAGAAAGAATCCCGTCCCCTCCTGCCCCAAACCAATTTCTTACAATAACACTCTGGAGAGAAAGCAGAGGCCGCTGGTTTAATCTGTGAATCTTATGGCAAGCGTTCTCCCTGTAGGTATCCACAGCCAGTGAAACACAACTTGTAACAGCCCCCGTGTGCCCACCTCCTCCCCAGCACGGCACCACCTGGCCAGAGTGTCAGACACTTTAATTGGATTATTGCTGCTTTTCCACCTGTCTTGATGCTAAGGTTGGGAGAGAGGAGCTTCTCACAGCTTCTCCCCGGGAGCACTGGAGGTAGTAGAGGTGAAGGGAGGGAGCGTGGGATGCGATCGCCTGCCCTTCTTTACCGACGTCTCCTAGCAGCTTAAGATCTACAGTCCCAGGCAAGAGAGGCAGGGCAGGTACACAGGTCCCAATAAGGCTTCTTTGTTGTTTGGAAACCCTGACATGGAGAGTGCTATCCATCTTTGGGGAAATGGGAGACAAAACTGAGGACAGGTAAGGTGGAGTGCTATAGAAGAGGTTGTTGAAAGCTAGTTGGGAGAAACCCTGGAGGCCGAATTCAGTAAAGTCAACTCAACTTAATAATGGTCCTGTGAGGACTCCTGAATGGCTGGCACTAGGCTGGAAGGCAGACAGGCAACTGGGAAGGAAAGGAAAGGAAAGGAAAGGGAAGAGGAGGGGAGGGGAGGGAAGGGAAGAAAGAGGAAAAGGAAGTGAAACACAGTCCTTGCAAGTAGTCATGTCCTGTGAATGAAAGAGAAGACGCAAGCCCATGCTCCAGGACAGTGGTTCTCAATCTGTAATCCTGACCCTTTGTGTGTGTGGGGGGATGTCAAATGATCCTCTCACAGGGGTTACATATCAGATATCCTGCACATCAGATATTTACAATATGATTTATAATAGCAACAAAATTACAGTTATGAAGTAACACCAAAAATAATTTTATGGTTGGGGTCACAACAACATCAGGGAGCAGCATAATCCTGACTAAGGTGGCCAAGCCACAGAGATGGTATGTTTTCTGTGTCTTGGGTTGCATTGGAGAGGGAAGAGCAATGAAGACTGGTTAAGATGAAGGGATAAGGGATGAGAGATGTGGGTGGCAGATGGGGTCCAGTGCACCTGACTGTTTGGGGCACAGGGTCTGGGAAGGTACTGCTGAGCCATGAAGGAGAACTGCTGCTGGTGGGGGGCAGGGGGATAGCATGTAGTAACAGCTGAATTGGCTTGTTTTCCTGGCTGAGTGTGAATTTTTTTCTCTTGTGTCATGGGGAGCCAAGGAAAACTTATGAGGTGTGCGTTGATGAGTTTAGAACTATATTTTAGAGGAACAATTCTGTTCTCTTTTGACATATACTTCCCAATCCTTTATTTCTGCCACAAGGCTTAGGATCCAAAAAAATAAAGCTTTAGTTGGAAGCTTAGGGGGAATCTTGAGCCTTGAACTTCAGTACTGGCCTCACGTCCCACTCTTGCTGAACCTGCCCTTTGCTTGCTTGTAGCTGCTCAGAATAATTTCTGCAAACCTCTCAGAAAGCAAAGCACAGGGCACAGAATTTGAATTCTCCAGGAATTAAATGGTTCAAGGATCATCTTCGTCCCTGGCTGTTTTGTCCGAGATTAGGAGTTTATTATAACCTGATCAAATATACCAACAGTGGGATGGCGGAGACCACTGGGAAAGGGTGGGGGACGTTAGAGAGATATGAGGTCAATCGGGGATGGTTTTCTGACATGGTGGCCTTGTGGTCATGATTTCATGAACGGTGGTAAAATGATTTGGCAGTCCAGGAAGAAGAATCAAGAATCATCAAAGCAGAAGACACCAAGTCCAGCAAGGGAGAGGGACACAGTGTGTTGGGTTGAGGGACAGGCAAGCAGTTTCTAGCAGAACTAGAAGGCGAGGAGCTAATCAACGCGTTTATGAATTCCAGCAATGAAGGATTGGAGTGTGGTGTCTAAATAAGAGGTTCTTCGGCCATCTTCCCCGCTGTAGTGCATGTGGACTCTCCTCATTCTTCTTCCTTGGGGTACAGGCACACAGTTTGGAAATGAGACGCCCCCCCCTACACTATTCAGTAAATTCTGAAGTAGTTATGGCATACTCTGAACTTGACAGAGACAGGAAAGGTGACCCAACAAGGAAAGTGACTCTGCCAGACTGACAGAGGTCTCAATGGGCACAACTGTTCTGCAACCAAGACTTGTGTGATAATCTGCACTCTTTCTGCCGTGGCAACACAACTGTGATGACCCATCGCAAGAGTTAAGACTGAGTTTTGGAGGTGTTGTGACGATCTGGAAATGTCCTTGCACTCAGATGAGGCGGATTTCACTTGGGCGAGCCCCTAGGTGAGAAGGTCTGCTTCATCACGCTAGGCTTCACTATTAAAAAAAGAGAGCCAGCTATGTAACCACACGATGTCCAACAAACAGAGATCCCAGAACAGTGATGGATAATGACGTCTCCAGGGTAGGTTACCAATGCATTTGTTTATTTACTTATTTAGTTTTGGGGTGCACGGCTGCAGGGCAGAGGACAATTTGCAATGAGTCAGTTCTTAGAGATGGAACTTCAGGCTTAGCGGCAAGTGCCTTTTACTCTCTGAGCCATCTTACTGGCCCAAAGTAGATACTTTCATCCTCATTTTACAGATGGTAAAACTCAAAGAGGTAGCTCATCTTTCCCAAACCCCTGCACCTCCAAATTGTAGAGGAAAGACAGTTCTTTTCCTTCTGGGGCTAAAGTGGACACAACAGCTGCCACAGATGCAGTCCTCGGTAATGCCCGTTCCTCACCATCTGAACAAAATAGGGTTCATGACTGCTAGGCTCCAACACCTGATTCTTTTTGCAGGGCTTTCTGAGGTTGGGTCTTTAGCACTGATGAAAGCCAGATTCCAGCCGCCAGCCATAGGAGACACCTGCAGGTGTTCTAGCCAATTCAGAGACCTAGAAAGAAAACCCAAGCATTCTTAACCTTTAAAAAGATCTTAGCCTGTGGACAGATAAATTAACTCCAGGGCTCTGGGGAGATTAAACCTTATTTTATGGTTTGCTTGTTAAAAACGCATAACTCCAAATCTCACCAGAGATTGCAATTAAGATAGCACTAGGCTAAAGCTATATGAGAAGTATTATTTACTCTTGGCTCCCTGCAAAGTCCAAAACGACAATGGGCTTTTCCATCTCGTAACCTGCAGTCAATCTGAAGCCACCTGCCTTTGTACCTAAGTGCTTTAGGACACACTTCTCTCTCCCTCCCAGCGTAGCTGCAGTCACACTATTCTTTGTGGCTACCCAAAGTGGCCATAAAAACCAAAGTTAAAACAAAGTTTCCTGGCCGATTATGTCCAAGAGGCCCCAAACACATTTTAAATAATCTGCATCTTTTCGGCTCTCACCTGACGGATTCTTTTTCTGCATTTCCCTCTGAATGCCTATATTACACCACCCTTCAAAAGTTCCCAGATTTCTAGCAATGTCCAAGGAAGAACTGAGACACCCTGAGCAGACTCGTCTTGCTAAAATGTGCCCTCGAGAGGACTGTTATGGGTCTTCTCAGCCAACTCTATTAGAGACAGTGTGTGGAGACTCAGCTTTCTTTTCTTAAATTTTGTGAAAAGTTGGTTAGTTTGCTCAGTCAAAGAGTAATTACCAGGAGCTGGCAAGATTGCTCAGGAGGTAAAGCACTGGCCACACAAGAGAAGACCCAAGTTTGAATCCCCAGAACACGTTAAAGCATGTGCCTGTAATCTTGTGCTCCTATCCAGAGATGAGAGGCAGAGATAGGCAAATGCCTGGAAGCTCTCCAATCAGCCACCCCAGTGTATGTAATGGCAAAAGGCAAAAGAAGCCTGTGACAAACAGGGAGGAAAGGTAGAGCTGACTCACGAGGTGGTCCCCTGGCTTATATATCTTCACCAAGACACACACCTATACTTACAGAAAGGAACATATGCACACATAAATCACACATACACGTGTGCACGCGCACATACACACACACACACACACACACCATACACATGTATACATGCCATATACATGTATCATATACACCATATACACATATATACACATCATACACAACACAGAGATTTCTTTTTAAAATATAATTAGGTTCTATTTAGGTGAACCTCTCTGAGGTTCTTTTCATGTCCTAAAACAGATGGTTTGTGTTTTTCATTCTGTATACATAAAGAAAATACATGAGGAGTGAGAAGCATCTCTCTGAGTCTACCCTAGGCTCTGCAAGGCAGGAGACATCTTTTCTCAAATACGTCTTTCCATCTTAGCACCCACCTGAGGCTTGAAAATTTTATTTATCTACTTATTTGTGTGTGTGTATATATATATAAATTTATATATATATATATATATATATATATATGCTTGAGACAGGGGCTTACTCTGTAGCCCAGGCTTACCTAAAACTCTCAGTACGCCTCCTAAGTGTGGGATTACAGGTATGAGTCACCATGTCCCATATCACCTGGGACATTTTTATTAATATTCAGATTCTAGGCTCTGCTCAAGAGCTACTCAACCAAGCGACTGTTCTAATGAGATACACAGAGTGTGGTGAAGCCGTGAACTGGGGTTTGCAATGGTCTCTACCATCTCCTAGCTGTTTGATCTTGATCTAGTTAGTGTCTTAGCTGCTCCTTTAATTCCTCCTGGTAAAAGAGGCAGCGCTATGACAGTGCCTGTCAAGCATGCTCTTGGGAGTTTGAGAACAGAAGTCTTACAAAGTATCCTCAAGGTCACACGGCTAGTTAAGAGGCAGGGCCAAGATTCCCAGTGGGTTCATGGGTGCAGACAACTGGTCATTACATGATGTCCTATCACATCCCTCTCGGCTCTTCTCAGCCAAACTCATATGCTAAACACGAAGGAGACCTGAAGACCTTCCATTCCAACTTGCTCGCTTTCTGTCCTGAGCCTAGATCCAGTTCCTGAATTACCCAAAGCCTCTGGACCAGCCCTGTAATCCCCCCCCCCCCGCCCCCTCCCCCTGCTTCTTCTCTGGTGATTATCTGGGGCTGATTTGGCCAAACTTCTAAGTGTGTTGCCTGGCAGGCCCCAGCACATCTGGAGTCCTGCTGTGGTCTCAATTGCACAGCTGTCCACAGCAAAGATGCAGTCATCAGAAAGCCTCAGCCCAATGGAATCCGGAGAGCAATCTTTATATGGATCAACTCTTTATACCTTTGTGTGGATTTTGCTTCTCACTCACAAAGACAAGGGAGCGTGTTAGCAGAGTTCATACTGAGATGTGAGTGGCTTTTATAACCAGCACGAGGATGATTGCCACAGAAAAGCCTCTTCTTTCCTGGTGACAGACCTGAATTTTTGCTAAAGGTGGGAGGGAGCTCTCTCTTCGAGAGCATTTTGTGTGGACCCAGATGCTTTGAAATGGAGAAAAGCTAGAAGATTCCTCTGAGGTATAGAGGGATGGCCAAACAGACCCCAAATTTAGATTTGTACAGACCGGCACAGCAAAACTGTTTCTCAAAAGCTTAAGGAGGCGGAGCCAATTTGTAGCTTTTCTTTTACTTTGTACGATGGGATAGAGGATATTGTTTTGGGAGTGGGGAAGATTGAAACCCGCAGTGAGAGTAAATGAAAAAACCCAAATCTCTGCTGGAGGTGGAGATAAAAAGCAGAAAAGAAAAAAAGAAAGCAAAACTGACCAGTCTTATTTAACTCTCCAAGGAGAGAAGTGTGGTGGTCGGGGGTTGGGGGATGAAAAAGAAAGTGGTGACAGTTGTCCTGTGGTGGTCGATTAATCAAGCCTTTCTTTCGGACAAAGGCCACTGATGCTCAAAATGGTGACTTGGACACTCCAAAGGTTGGATGCTGCTTCTGCCTTAACAAAGACCAGTGGAATTGCACCTCAGTGGAATTGGGCCTCAAGATGTCAAAAGTGGAGGCTACCTCAGAAGTCTTCTTGTCCAACCCCCCTCCTTTTGAAGATGAGGAAACTGAGGCCCAGAGATCATGAGGAATGTTGATGCAAAATGGAGAGAAAGACTCGCCACCTCTGACCTTCTAGATTCGAACAACTGCTCCCTAGGATGCCATAGACATCGCACCGACAACCTAGCCTTTATTGTTCTGATTGGGCATGGGTAGTCTGTGGAAAATAACCGTTACTTTTTTGAGATAGAGTCTCACTATATGTGGCTCTATCTGTCCTGGAACTCACTATGTAGACCAGGGTGGCCTTGAACTCACAGCATTCCTCCTGCCTCTGTCTCCCGAGTGCTGAGATGAAAGGTGTGCAGTACTGCACCTGGCTAACAAGTTGCTTTGATTTCCCCTATTCTTTGATTGCATTGACCTGGCAGTGGCTTTGTAAGATGTTAATTCTATTAGTAGTTCCATCCCTCTGTGCCTGGTGCATCTGTACTTACAGGATGCTTCCCACCATACAGCTGTCTTTATGTGAAGGCCGAAAGGGTGAGCCATGAGCTGGGAGGATGCCTTCCTCCCTCCTTGAATGGGGAATGTCAGTGACCTAATTATTAATTTTACCTCCCTTCCAGCTTGGAAGCCCGGACGCAATCAGATCTCTTCATGTTAGCTGTCAGTACTGTCATTTATACCCATTATCAATAACCCTCAGCTCTGACAACTCCCTTTATTTTTAGACTTAAAATCCCCATCTTATAATATAAATATCACACTCTAGGCAGGACAGCATTAAGCAATTATTGCACTTCCCAGGTGAGGTGGATTTCTTGGCCTCCTCTTGATAGAGAGGAGAGAACATGAGATGTGCCCCTAATCGCTCAGAGACACTGGGGCAGAAGATTATTATACTATTAGAGGGATGGGGGAGGGGGAGGACACCTGTTCTACTGGCAGACTGCCACAGCCCTTCCCTCTACACAGAAAAGTGAAGGTGAGGCTGGCTGAAAGTGTAGGAGAGGAGAGATACATGAGCCGTGTCTTCTACTTGTTTTGTGACACAGATCCCCCTGGCAGCAGTTTGGATTTCTGTCTGGAAGCTACAACATTGGACAAGGTCGTCAGCAGTGCACCTCAGGCATGAGATGAGGAAACTGTGATGAGCTGGAGGTACAGATCCTCCTAGACCCTACCCCAGCCCTTCACTTATGGCGGATTTCCCCAGCACCCAAGCAGATCAGGGCAGGTTCTGAGTTTTACTGATTGATGCAACATTCGTGTTATCAGTAGCCATAGACTAGCAAGGAAGCATGAAACACCATGTCTTCATTAATCTGAATATGTCCCAGGTGACATGGGACATGCTGACCCAGATTGCTAAGTCACCTACCCAGTGTGCTAAAATGATATGTGTTCAAAGGAGACGTATTTTCGATGTTTTCAAATTCATTTACGTGTATGTGTGTGTGTGTGTGTGTGTGTGTGTGTGTGTGTGTGTGTGTGTTGCATTTGTGTACAGTGGTGTAGAAGTGTGCTCATGTACATGGATTTTTGTTGAGAAACCAGAGATCAGTGTTAGATGTCTTCTTCAGCTGCTCTCTGCCTCAGTTTTTGAGACAGGGGCTCTGAATGAATCTGGATTCCAGCAATACTAGACAGCTGGCAAGCCCAGGAATCCTCCTGCCTTCACCTTCCCATGGCTGAGATTACAGGGCTTCACCAAGGTGTCCAACATTTTTGGAGTCCTGGGAATTGAATTCACATCCTTATATTTGCACGGCAAGGACTTCCAACTGAGACATATCCCAAATTTACTTTTCTTACGATATAGAATTTTACATAGTCCAGGCTGGCCTCAAATTTGCTGTATAGCCAAGGATGACTTTGAATTCCTGATCCTCTTCTTTCTACCACCCAAGTGCTGGGATTACAGGTATGAATCGCTATCCCCAGCTCAAAGGAGAGTGTTTAAATTACCACCATTCTGTATTTCAGAAAAGCAACTAAGTAAAATCAGAGCGCTCAGGAAGAAATGCCCAAAGCCCACTTTCTAGCATGCCTTATTATTCCGAGAGCCCCACCGCCCCCCACCCTCCCTGCGAAGATCTTTGCCTGCACAGCTTCCCATGGCCTGCTGTAGGAAGAGCACACCACACCACTCCCCAGGTGACAGAGTGCTCATGCATGCCTACAGCCCTGCACATTGCCCTCACTGCTTTGGTCAACCCTCAGTTCCCTGAAGGGCCATCACACTATTGCCCACGATATGTCCCTTCTTCCTCTTCAGCAGTCCCGGTCTGCTAAAACTGTATCATGGAGGTGACGCATGCTACCCATGAGTCATGGATACCCCAGAACATCTGCCTGCCCCCAGGCTAATGTCTCGGTGCCTCCCACAGCTCCCCAGTCCCTTCTCCCTGCACACTCAGCAATCACTCCACACTCTGTGTCATGGTTTCCCAGAGCACTCTCTGACAAGTTTATCAAGTTGAGAGATGACACTGTCAATGGGCATATTAAACGAGGAAAAAAAAAAGGAGAAGGAAGAGGAGAGAAGGAGAAGACTGGGAGCCTCCCCGCTTCGAAGCTTGCAAGGACATATTAGCACACTCCCAAGGTCATGTGGGCAAGCTGGGAGAGGCATCCTCATTCTTCACCGTCTCTGGTTCTTAAGTGAGCCTCCCCAGTGGGCACGGGATGTAGCCCCCTCCTGCTTGATTCAGGATGGGGAGCCTCACACTTGCTTTGGTAGGAGATTGCTTGGTAAGAAAATAGCTGAGCTGATAATGCCAGCAAAGTCACGACACCCGGGACCTCTTGCAGTTTTAAGATCCAATCAACTTTAAAATATTACCGACTAAGACGGATTTGAGCAAACAACTGATCCTGGTGTATTTACTGAGAGTACAGGCACCCTGATGAAATATTAATCTGGGGTGGGAAGGAGGGGAGAGGAGAGGCTGGGCACAATGGACTGTCCAGGGTTTTTATAAGACTCCTCTGACAAAGTAAGTTTAGAAAAATGCAGCTACCATGATATTACATGTGTGTAATTATTATATATGTATAATCTATCTAGTATCATCTATCTATCTATCTATCTATCTATCTATCTATCTATCTATCTATCTACCAATTATCTATCTATCTACCAATCATCTACTATCTATTTACCAATTATCTATCTTCTATCTATCTATCTATCTATCTATCTATCTATCTATCTACCTATCTATCTATCATCTATCATTCATTGTCTTTATCCATTTATCTATTTATCTATCTACCTACTACCTGTTATCTATCTATAATTTATCTTTCTATCATCTATTTATATATTATCTATATCTACTTTCTTTTATCATCTCTTGTCTATTATCTATTTTAATCCCATGCTTCATATGATTTCAAGAGTTGGCCAGGCATGGTGGCACATGACTAGAATCCAAACACTTAGGAGGCTGAGGCAGAGGGATTATGAGTTTGAAGATTAGTTAGATCTATATAGCAAGCTGCTGACCACATTTTTCAAAAAGAGTAAGTAGAAAGTTCCAAGAGTCACATAAATAGAAGAAACCGACAAAGTGGCCTGACTCCTAGCTCAGATCTCTCCCCAGCTCATCCTGTAACTCAGCCATTATTATTATTCACTATGCTTCAGTTGCTTGGCCCCTTTCATCTTGGCACCCCCTCCCATTCTTTCCAACCCTCCACTGCCTCACCATCAGTGACTTTCCTGGCTCTTCCTAGAGGCTCTTCAATCTCCGCTCAGGAAGTGTGTCTTGACTACAAGGTATTCTGAGTGAGAAGCCAGGCTCTCATATAACAGGCAGGGACGTGGAGGTGGGGGGTGAGATGAGGAGAGGACTGACGCTGAGAACAATATTGAGCGCTTCAGCCAGCACACATGTCTGACACAGCAACATCAACCCCCTGCCTCCCCTGCCCATAGAAGCATCAATAACGTCAATACAACAGCTTCCCCCACTTGGGCCTTTGCAGTGCTGCCACAAGAAGGACAAAGAACAGTCTCTTTCTGTCAGAGCAGAGCTCACTGCTTGTACTTGATGAGAGAGGAGAGGGAGGAACCAGTCCTACAGAAGCTTGAAAAACACCAGCCATGGAAAAGTAGGGCCTGTACCACAAGCCAAACCCAAGAGTATGCTGGACTGCTGTAGACACCGCTGCTGAGCCTAGGACCCTGTACAGAAAGCTCTGGAGAGAAGCCCCCTTACCCCGCAACAGAAAAGCTCCTGCTCACCTTCCTTGTAGGCAGGACCACCAGCATTGCCTCAACTGGAAGCCCTGACTTCTTCTGAAATCCTTTATGAGAATACAGTCATGTTCCACATAGTAATATTTTGGTCAATGGGACATCACATACATGACAGTGGTCTTGTTAGACTGTATGTATCGTGAAGTAGCCATGGAGACAGCTCGGTTTGAGGAAGCACACTCTGTACTCTTCTCACAATGAAGAAACCCCCAATGGTGCAATTCTCAGAACACATCCCCAGCGATAGGTGACGTTACCACTATGCTTAACCCCAAGTTCCTGTGTGTTATGAAGACGTAGCTCAAAGCTCCTGAAAGTCACTCTCCGCTGCTCATACAGCTTTCTGACTGTTGTTCTTTTTGTCCAGGAGGCTTGGCTTTGTGTCTCTGCCTCCTTCTGGCTTGTTCCCAAGGCCACGCCTGTGTTAAACACGGCCTTGCTTTCTTTGGATCATACTCACTGCTCCTTCCTGGTGTATCATTGCATGGTATGTGGCCACTTGCTCCACTATTTATGACAACAAATCAGAAATTCTCTTGTCTACCTCTTCCTTGGTTTGTCAACTCCTGACAACAGTAGCCTTCTGCTCTGACAAAGTGGCCTGACTCCTAGCTCAGATCTCTCCCCAGCTCAGCCTGTTCTGTGGTTTGTACTTCACAAGCCGCTGATGTTCTAAACACACTGGATACGTAGAGCAAAGCCTCACGCCTCCTCTCAGTCAGTTCCAGCGAACAATGGAAGCTTCTGAGCTAAATCAATGAATCTGTCAATTGATGTTGGGTCAATGAACAAAATATTAACTCAACAGGAGGGATAATTCAAACAGTCTTGTACATCTTTGTGACTTCAGTTCAGAACAGTGAGTCATGAAGTTAAAGATTGCTAATTCTTTAGGCCTTTTATTTTCTTAAAAAGTAAGTGGCATAATACATAGATATGTTAATTAGTTAGTTAGCCATCCCGCAAAATCTACCCATACATCAACACAACATGATATATTCCAAAAGATATAGTTCTATCAACTAAAATATAGAGCACACGTGTATGTAATATTGGCATAAACCATAAGAGATCATCAATAATCAACTGCTTTAGAGTTACAAAAATGGCAATTTTGTACGGTTCTACAAAATGGTCCTTCCATATGGCTCAGCTCAATTTGTGACACAGATATTACCCTCAAGAGGAAAGGGGGAAGAGGAAGGTAGCACCACCGAGCATCTACTGTGCCCTGGGAGCTTTACAAGAAGTATCTCCGTCAGTTTAATTTACTTTTGATTCAGAAGAACAGAATAAAGTTGAGAGAAACAAAACGAAATATTAAGATGGGTGGTATGGTGGTATGGTGGTGCGGTGGTGTGGTGTCATGGTATGGTGTTGTAATGGAATGAAAGAAGGGTATTGGGGATGAGGGATTCTTGGGGTCAGGTGTCCCCCTCCTTTTTCTATGCATTTCCCATCGTATTTTTTCCCATCACATCTCTTCATGCTGCAACCTTGTTACTGACTTACTGGTCTGTTCCCATTCACCACCCTAAGTTTCTCAAGTTTCTATTAATGAATGTCTTCTCATTGTATCCATCTCTGCAGACTGACACCTGGTGCAAAGGTTGTGTTCAAATGTTTGCTGAGGAAAACACTCAGAGATAGCTATTCGAAGAATTCCAGCAGCAACTCAAAAGATGCCTCACATTCTGCTGGGCAGAGGCTCACAGCCCTCATTATGGAACTTAAGATCTCAGCATGAGAAGACCTGAAAGGGCTGGGCCAAGGAGGAAGAGGGATTACAATAGCCAAGTCCTGGTCAATCTCTTTTCCATTTCCTGTTTTCTTTCTTTTGGTCAGCATGCTCTGATGTCATTCTATGTCACACAGTTGTCCCCCTCTCCACAGAAGATGCATGGCATACGCATTAACAGTTACCATTTGCTGAGTAGATGGGTAGCGACACCCTTTTACATATCCTCTATCCAAGTTGAGAAGCTGAAATTCTCTGTGTCTCTTATTCTAAAATTCATCCCGTTTTCTTTAAAGATTTACTTATTTTTTAAAAAATATTTATTTATTTACTTTATGTGTATGAGTACATTGTAGCACTCTTCAGACACACCAGAAGAGGGCATTGGATCTCATTACAGATGGTTTTGAGCTGCCATCTGTAGTTGGTACAGATGTAGTTGGTGTTAGTTGTTATAAGAAGTCCGACCGACTGCAGTTGAGAACAGACCACTCCAGACCACACGGTTCCAAGGGGGAGGAGGTTTATTCAGGAGATAGGGCAAAGGTGGGGAGAAGAAGGTAGAAGGATAAGAGAGAAGAGAAGTAGAGGCCGGCCATGACCACGTGGAGAGAGAGGAAGGAGGGGAGGGGACAGAGAGGCAAGAGAGTAAGAGAGAGAGAATGAGAGATTAAGAAATTAAGAGAGAGAGGAGGGGGCAAGCAGCCCCTTTTATAGTGGGCCAGGCCTACCTGGCGGTTGCCAGGTAACTATGGGGAGGAGCATACCTGGCTGTTGCCAGGTAACTGTGGAGGTGGAGTTTAGACAGAATACTAACAGTTGGTACGTGGTTGCTGGGAATTGAACTCAGGACTTCTGGAAGAGCAGCCCATGCTCTTAACCACTGAGCTGTCTCTCTAGTCCCTAAATGATTTATTTGCACTTGTGTGTATGTGTGTCTATGTGCATTATGCATATGTGAGGCCAGGTTCAGATGGTTGTAAGCCACTGTGTGAGTGCTGGGAATGGAACCCAGGTCCTCTACAAGACAAGTACACACTCTTAACTGTGGAACCATTTCTCCAGCCCTAATACCAATCCTCTTAATTACTGAATATTAAAGTCTTACTTAGGGTTTCACTGCTGTGAAGAGACACTATGACCAAGGCAACTCTTTTAAAGAACAACATTTAATTGGGGCTTGCTTACAACTTCAGAGGTTCAGTCTATTATCACCATGGCGGGAGGCATGGAAACATGTAGGGCAGACAAGGTGCTGGAAGAGAGTTCTGTATCTATATCTTGATCCAAAGACACCAGGAAGGGGCTCGCTCTTCTGGCCTGGGTGGAGCTTAAGCATAGGAACTTAAAGCCTACTCCCTCAGTGACACATTTCCTCTAACAAGGCCACACCTACTCCAACCAAGCCACACCTCCTAACAGTGCCACTTGCCATGGGCCAAGCATATTCAAGGCACCACAATTAGCAATATAAATCCCAGATGGTGGCTTTAGTTTCCTGGAGTATGCGGAAGTGAATCTAGAGTCTCTGATGGCCCCATGCAGCAAGAACCAGAGTGCGCATGGGAGTTTTCTCCACTGATATCCTGCCCTGCAACCATTGGGTCAAATATGAGCATACTGGCCCCTGACCCATCAAACCCCATGCCAGGCAGTTCTCAGAGCCTTTTTCATTCATTGTCTTCTAGGAGGAATTAACTGATTGGGGTTGACTTATGAGGATGATCAGGATTCTCTTAGCAAAAGAGCCCTAAATCTTGGTGTTTGTCCCCTTCCTGTCCTGGAAGAGCCCCCACTGAATCTAGAGAACCAACTCACTGTAGACTTTAGAGCATGCCCTCCTGACCCCTAGCACTGAATGCTTTTTTTTTCTCTCTGATCTTTAAGGAGGCGTATCTCCAAAGGGAAGGCAGAGTTTCACAAGGAGGAGATGGAGGTGGCAGAGAGAACAAACCTTGAATATGCTAAGAGCTCTCTTCTACATCTTGATTGACAGTGAAGACACATCTTGTCAAATTACCGCTTCAGTCAAACACAGCTAACCCTCCCCAGCACTGACAACAGGAATGATTTCAATTTTAAGAAGGGTGAAAGAAGCCATGAATTAAACCTTGGGCTATTAACAGGGTTCCCATTTCACCGAGTGAAGACAGGTTCCCATGGATGCTTATGTAGTCTTCCAAATATTTTGCTATTTGAAGCTGTGGTGAGAGAAAGGTCCAGGGTCAGCGATTGTGAATGCCCAACCTACTTTTCCAGCTGAAAAGAGACTCCTCAGGGGACGCTGCCTTGAGCCACTTGGGGCCACCATAGAACTATGGAATGCCAGTAAAACTCAGAGATACGGTGTGGTGCCCTCCTCTCCAGCTCACTTCTACCTTCTGAACGGGTACTATACCTCTCCAGCTTCCTGCAACCCACCACACTCTGCCTGGTAGTTAGTTATTCAGACAGAGCGGCAGGCGGTGTCCCTTCAAGATACTGAAACGGGACGGACAAGTTCAAGGTCGGATCTTGAGGAGCCGTCATCCCATTAATCAAAGCTGGTATGAATGAGAATGCGTAAGGTTGTATGGGAGCTGAGCTGAGCTCAGTGTAAAGAGCAGGAAGAGGGGTGGGACGCTGGTGGCGGAGAAATCCATGCCCCATGTGAACTTGGAAGGGACTAAGATGTGCTCTCTGCTCAGTAGCTTCACCTGCAGGAAGAGCATTGGATTGCAACGGTCTTTGAAAGTTCCCCATGTATTTAAAGAGAGGCACAAGAACCTTATTTCACCAGGGAATGCCTCTAAGCTCTTCAGAAGCAAGCTTGACCTGGCATTGAAATTTTTACCCTAATGGTCACTGTGGACACTGTTGGATTTGGCTTGCTGAAAATTCACATTTCTAAGAGGCTCTATATATGTGCCTTCCCGGCTTAGATTCTGTCCCCTTATCTACTCCTGCCTTTGTGGTTTTGACTTGGTATCCATATTTTCTGATTTATTCCCTGTATAAATCTTTTAATAATTTTTAGGCAACAAACTAGCACTCGTTGATCCAGAGGCATCCCAGTTATCCTTTTCTTACTCCCACAATGGCTCTAAGAGAATCAGTGCCCTTCATAGGAGAAGCATCAGCCTTCTCTGAATGGTAGTCCATCTCTATAAATCCCAGTTCACCAGGAAGTATTTATCTCATTCTCATAGACGCTTGGGTTTGAGAGAGCTGTCAAGATTACTGAATTTGATGCCTCTCCCACTCAGTATGCAAATCCAGTTATATCAATGATTGCAAAATAAGACACTTACCATCAATTTATCCTACTCAGCATCTCACACGTGTCATCTCGATAGCTCCTGATGCCCAGTTCTGTGAGGTACACACTATTTCCTTCATTTTATACTTTAGGAAACAAAGACCATTGTTTCACCCAGACTCCACATACAGACTCTTTATACGGGCCTTCAAGCTTCCCCATGGATGTCAGCTGTAACTAGGAAATCATGAGCTGTGGGACGTCCTGCTGACTTTTGGAGTCCTGGCTTTCAGAAAGAAGCGCAAGAGGCTGAACTGGGAGCCCTCTCCCCATTTTTTCCCCATTGTGCTGGTTTCCAATTTAGTAACCCAGTACAAGCTTTAATTCCGTCTCCAAACTTTCTCCTGAAATTTGCAAAACATCTCCAGCTTCAACTTTGCCTCATTTAGCTGCTTTTGACAATCCCCGATTACTATAGTATGCCTTCCGTTATAATACCCTTGCCACGGCCTCAAAATTGTTAAGTTCAGATTACATTGTAAATGCCGAGTTCCTATAGTTTTGTTTTCCCGATAAACTTCATTAGCCAATCAAACGACTTACAAGACAAGGTCCTTGCCCACAGGGAAAATTATTCATCGTTCTCAGATGACAACCTGCAAGGCAACGCATTCAGTGCGCTGTTTGTTGTACGGAACTGAGTGTAGATATGATAGAAAATCCAGTTAAAAGGAGCGAAGTTGTCAGCAGCCATCAGGGAAGGCTTTGGGAAGGCTCATAGCTTAACCTGGGCTTTGTCAGTTGGGAAGGCCTGGGAACTGCAGAACAGAGGGATCTGGATGGCAAACTACAGGGATAAATCACAGGTGTGTGCAGAAAGCAGATTGGCTCTATACAACAACCTGCTCCATGAGGAGGGGGAAGTGAAAGATGGGGATGAGGGTGGAGGCAGGGAAATCTTGACTATTGAGATGAAGGATTCATGCATGTGATCCTGGAATCAGTGAGAGAGACCGAGTTTATTTTAAGGGCATTTCCTCCAGTCCAGCCTTTCCTATATCTCCTATTTGCAGGCCCAGTGTTTTCTCTGCAGGGCACCTATGCTAATTTCCATCACCATTCCAATTTCCTCGCAGCTAGCTTTTCTGTTTCTGTTGATCTCAATCCTGGCCCCTTTCTTTATTTTGCCCAAATCTCACTTTACCCAGCGAACGCTGAGACTCTACAGCGAGCGTCTTCCTTCCCTGCCTGGATCATGCTCAGACACCTGCCTGCCTCCTGTCTCAGCTGCTTCCCGTGTTCCTTAGACACACCTGCCAGACACAGCCGCACAAATAAGCGCGCTCCTGTTCAGTCTCCCTTCCATTTGCTCACACTGTCTGCAGAGGAGAATCCCCATGCCCCCGTTTCCTAGGCGTTCCCCCTACAAACGTGAAGCTGTTCCATTCCATTGCCGGCTCATGCCCCTTGCATTTAGTGCTTCCTCTATGTGGAGTCCCTAGTCCCCAGGACTTCTCCTAGTAAGAATATCCTTCAAGATAAAGCTTGATGGGATCCCTGGGGACACTTTCTTGGTCAACCCAAGCTGAATTAAGTGATCTCCTTTTAGATAAGCTTGGGCCATTTCACAAGCATCCCATACACAGCCTGTATAGATAGGCACCCACCATACTGGTCAAACAAGCAAGAGAAACCCATGGAGTGATCATATCCTTATTGGAAAACTATCAAGGACTTCAGAGTCGAAGCTGGAGATGAAGGCTTGAAAGTAGAAGCTAAATGAAACCCAGGTGTCTGGCTTCAGGAACTACAAAAACAGGGCTGGGTAACAGATGACATTGGCTCCCTCTGTATCTCTCCACTGCAGGAATGGGGCTGGCCTCCAAATGTCCTCACTACTCTACACAGAATTCCCACTTATAGAGAAGTCTTCAATTAGGGAGTCTCTACCATTTATTTTTCACCAAGTCCTCTGACTTCTTAACTGATATGATTAATGTCTTCCTCAAGGCAGGGGGATGTACAGATTGACCATTAAGAGTTCCGAAGAGTAACTCTTCAGCCAAGAACCCTGACAATCCAGGAGTGAATACGAGCACGCAAGAACCAACCATCCTCCTGACTCAGAGAATCGAGGGAGCGAAAGTACAGTGGGGAGCTGGCGCCATACATAGCAAGATAGTACCTCACAACAATTTCCAGAATTCGGTAGCTGATAATAATTGCTCATTTAAGTGCCCTGAAGCTTTAATTTGGTAAGTCTGGAATCAATGGCAATTTTTGCCTGGAGGTGACAGAAGGCTGAGTGACAGATGAAAATAGTGAGCTCCAGCCTGTTACCCATCCTAGTAGTTGGAAGAGTGAACAAAAAGCTTTGCAAATAGGAAGGAGGGGGAGAAGGAGGAGGAGGAAGAAGAGGAGGAGAAGGAGGAAGAGGAGGAAGAGGAAGAGGAGGAGGAAGAGGAGGAAGGGGAAGAGGAGAAGGAGGAGGAGGAAGAGGCAGTTGAGTCAAGGCTTTGCAGTGAATATAGGGAAAAGGTTCTAGAAACTTTAAAGGTGGGTTTTGGTTGTCAATGGAGACGGTTACTCTCCCACTGGATTCATCTCCCCAAGTCTTCAGCTGGTTTCCTAACCATCTGTCTAAAGCTCTGCTCAAAGATGATCCTTTTCAGGGTTATAGAGTTTATGTTTTCTCAAAGTATCCAGGCCCAGGAGTAATCATTTCCATATAACTTCATTTGCTTTTTGTATGTAATTGTTTGCACCTTCTAACTTACTGGCTCTGGACTCGGAATGTCTCCTAGTTTCAGAAGACAGCTGGCTTCCTACATTAGGTTAATTCTTTACATCCTTGTCTTCCCACCTCTGCAGCTCTGTCTGTTTGTCAGTCTCAGCGTTTGCAGGCCCATGGTGCCTTGTTAAAAAAAAAAAAAAAAAACCCTTTAGGGATTCCATCCTGTCAGTTGGCAGTCAATGTCGTCCTTATCCAAACCAGTCTTTTTGAGTTAGATGTTTTAGCTCTTGCTACGATGTACCTTTGCACGTCTTTGACCTCACTTTGGATATGACAGTGTGTAAGAATTTCAGAATCCACTCAAGGAGCCGAGTACCAAGCCCAGGCTGATCCTCACCAATGGCTTTTCAAGAGGTCTCATTGCCTTATCTTCTGCCTGTCACAGCTTCCTGGCAAGCAGAAGAGAAAGTTGCTTCCCTGGACTGATTTGGAAGGTTCCAGTTTTCAAATGGTTTTCTTATAGCTTTGTGTTCTGCCTGGCATCCACCAGTCACAGGGAATCGTGGTGATGCAAAACACAGAACATGGGATTTGGACTCAAAAGATCCAGATCTCTGATCCATGGCTCCTCCTACTTTGTTTTTGTGACCTTGGGCAGATCAGCAGGCTTTCTGGGCCTTGATTTCTTGTAGAAAACAACAGGGGGAAGGAGTTGTAATGTTCTGTAGTCATAAGAGTGGCCATAGTCTACAGCAGCTAATCACACATTACAAATAACCAGTGGAGGCGAGTCTGAAGGTTCCTAACAAATACAAATGATAATATTTGAAGATATGGAAATGCTAATTACCTCGATCTGATCATTACATCTCCTGTATACGTGTTGAATTATAATACCGTGACCCATGAATAAGTACAGATATTGTCAATTAAAAATAACATGAAAGGCTTTTTTGAAAACCCCAAAGCTATGCTCACATGCTCATTTTTGTTGGTCTTCATTAATTCAGTCCTGGGAGACTTTTTACCTTCCAGAACCAAGTATTAATTTTAAATTCTCAAAGGAGGGGTAAGATTTTATGCATATAAGCTAACACCTTGCAGCTTAGAATCAGAAAACAAGTACTGGAGAAAGATCTAAAGTGGTAGTCTTGGGGAAATTCAGAAGCGACTGCCATGAAGAAGTGGTTAACCTTTTCCTCTGAGAGTAAAGCAAACATCTCTTATGATTTCTTTCTATGTCTGATATCTGACAACATTAAACCAAAGACACAGTGAGCTACCCACTTGGAGATAACTTCTGTTGGCTTATTTATAGAGCAAGAATAAACCAAGGCCACAGTGAACTACTTATTTGTATATCACCTCTGTTGGTTTATTTGTATAGCAGGTAACCTACAAGAGCCCTGATTTGTGCCAGCCTTTCTTCTGCTTACTTAGAATGTGCGGAACCCATATTTCTGTCCTCTGGGAGCAACAATCCATCATGTGAAACACACAGGTGATATATCCACTCTGACATGGTAGCCCAAGTGCTTAGGTGAGCAAACGGTCGTGTGATACAGGACTTATTAGAGACTGCTTAATACAGACAAACCAGGTTAGATAAGACTTACTTACCAGGGGAAGGTTCTCTTAAGCATCAGCCAGGTAAGAGGTGGGGAAAGATGCAGAGTGGTCCAAGCCAACTGAATGATCTAGAGAGAACATGGAGGGGATGGGGATATAATTAATTTGAGAAACTGAGAATGAACTGGTGCAGACTAAGCAGAGGGTGTGATGGGAGTTGGGGGTGTGTGTGAATAGAATATGTTAACAGGCTCCATGTCACATGAAGACCTTTAGGCAGGAAGCAGCAGGTCACAGAAAGGTTTTATGGAGGAGACCGGCATTCACTACTGTATGACTCACAGTGTATTAGCATAACTCTTGATTTGACTGATCTCCCTGCCCACTCACTAGGCTGGGAGCTCCAAGAGAGCTGGAGAATGTCCTATTAATCACTGGATCCCCAAGTGCCTGGCTTATAGTAGGCACTATATTAGTGTCAATGGAAATGAACAAAACTTATTGTCCCTTCTTCTGTACCTTCTGCCATGGCTCATGGGATAAACTGGCATGAAATTGAGAAGGTGAAGTGTAAGAGTTTAGTGGAAGCTGGAAAGGGTCTCTCTCTCTCTCTCTCTCTCTCTCTCTCTCTCTCTCTCTCTCTCT
>JANHMN010000024.1:8452275-8495829 GCA_030674055.1 Rhabdomys pumilio | reverse complement strand
TCTCTCTCTCTCTCTCTCTCTCTCTCTCTCTCTCTCTCTCTCTCTCTCTCTCTCTGCCCTCTTCAGCTGATGGCATGCCTCAACCCTTATTCCTTCTGGGTCCTCAGGAAAGAAAATCTGTCTCAGGCTTCTCAGGAAGATTCTGGGAGAACAGTTCATAAGGTATCTCCTGTTGAGTCTTGACGTTCCCATTTAGTTCCCAGCAGGCATTGTTTCATCACCCCCCCACCCCCGTCTGTACATCTGTATTCAAGGTGCACAGGGCTAACCAGCCTGGGTACCACTTTCTCTATGCTGGCACTCTCTCTTGACACATCTGTCTAAGCAGACGTGTGCTGGGAGACACTATCTGTTATGCATCCTCTCATATTCTGTACGAGGTGGGACCTGTTTGCCAGGAAAAGCCAGATGCACATGATGGGCTTTCCAGTGAACATGAGGTGGAGAAGAGATTTCCTTCCAGAAATATGATTGGCTAGTGCCTTGAACTTTATTATGGATAAAACTGATTCAAAGCTTTCAAAGCCTAACTAGATCTCATTGCAAGTTCTGACATGTCAGAAATGGACAGGTCACTCACAGGGAGTACTTCCTGGCTAGATACACTCTTAAGTAACTGGAAAATCAATGTTTCATCCACAGACACAGAAGCCACGGTTAAACTGAGGCATGATCAAAGCTGAAGTATAATTGGCATCCGACAGGAATCAGGTTTTCCTCTTTAAATCTTGTTCCTGCGTGTGCTATCCCTCTTGCTATTATCTCTAAGAGAGAATGCTGTTTGATATACATTCCTATTTAATAAGATACAATCTAATTACAAATCTATGCAGCAAGATTTTGTCCTCTAAGAGCCTTAGTGACTAGTGGTTACTTATAAAACCCTAAAGTGACCATTACTGTTCAGGGGACAATGGCCTAATGCCAAACACTGTCCTGGAGAACTCCAACTAACTTTTATTGATCTTGTCATGTAGCCTTCACCTCTTCTGTTGATTTGAAGCTCTTGCCTTTTCAGTCCCTCTCGGCTTGCCATAGTTTACTCCCTACATCTCTTACTTGGCCCTCCAGTCTGTCTCTACCTCTGCATGTTTCTTTGTGTTACTCTGCCCCCTTGTAACACTTTGTTCCATCCCTTGATCTTCCTGCCTTTCCTTTATTCATCTCTGTGTATCTGTACCTTCCATATGTGTTCCCACCTCCCGGCTGCCCCTCCCTCCAAGGTGGGTAGCCATGAAAGATGCCCGGCATGGCTTCTCCACACTGGTGTGTTGCTAACGCAGACTCCTTGCCGCTCTCAGTAGAAATAGCTTTTGCCTTTTGTTGCCAAATCGAAATCTTCTCAGCAGTGAAAATGTGGCTTATGAAAGCAAGTACCTCGTAATTAAATAAATGGGTAATTTCAGTGTTTTTTACTTCTATTTTTCTTTCCGAGGATTTTCGTAGTAACAGGAAGGAATAGATAGACCTGCTTTCCTTCCCACTGATGGATAAGATAAAATAAGTCATTCTGTATTTAGGTTTTATTTGGCTATTTGTGATAATTAATAAGAAGGGAACATCTGTCCTAGTGATGGAGAAGAAGAGAAGGCATGGAGGGGGGAAAGCCTGGCTGCATCAATAAAGAGTGCTGGGAAAAGATACAGTTGGCAAAAGGACTGGCTGAATTATAATTTGAAGAAGAGTTAAAGAAAGAAAAAGTGAAGGCTTCATCAAACACATCAGAGGATAGCACGGTCTTGAGGAGACGGGCTCATAAATGAATGAGGGGATGATGACACATGACAAATATAAATGGATGGATACTTTGAGGGATGGTGGAGCCAAGGAGAAGACAAACATATGGAGTCTTGATGAAGCCATGTCCCATAATGGTGCTCATTGGGTGGGAAGGAAGTTAGCCAACGTGAATTGTGACTGCTTCCAACCATTCTTCCAGACCCAAAGTAGCTGAGACTGTGTCCAAGTAAACAGTATTAAGGGACTTTGAGGTGATCACAGAGTCCTAGAGCTAGAGCAGCAGGATCCGTGGCTGGAGGGAGCATCTACACCAGCTGAGAGGACTGAGGACCTTGGGTACTGGCCCAGAGTGCATCTCATTGCAAACAGTTGACAGTACCCATCTCACTCCCTTCCTTGCTTTGTTCCACCTCCCACCCTGACTCACTTTCTCATCCTCTCATAAAACAAAGGCAGCAGAGGGCATCTCTATGCCTACTGGATGCTTAGATCCCATGCACTCCCCAGTGTTTGTAGATTAGTCCTACATAGAGGGGCCATGATTCTCTCTTTGCAGTACAGAGAGTAAATAAGCTCTTTACCCAGAAAGATCATGGTATCTTTGCATGAATTGATGGTTGTCCTTTGGAACAAGACATCAAGCAACCTAAAAATAATTAACCCTCAGAAGCCCAGGATGCTATCTTTCTCACTCAAAACTTTCATAAAGTTTCAACATCATAATGAAATACCGGGTCGATATTTGAACTCCAGTAAAGCTGCACCATATTAAAATATGACTCCATAATGAACTTCAGAATTGTGACAGCCTCTCATTAGTCAAACCATTTGCTCACAGGATTTCCTTAGGTCTTCCCATGAAGGGCTTTCTTTGTCATATTTTATGATGTTGTTTATAGTAGTGAAGTTTTTATCTACTAAAATGTCTTTTTAAACACCTCATGCATAATATAAAGGTGACTTTGTTAAATCTTTACCTTTTGGACTTTTAAAAATCATATATCTTATATAGAAGTAATACAATCTTATGAGTAATTACTGACATACAGATCAGAACTCTCAAGTTCAAGTCCATGGCCACCGATTTTACTTGCTGTGCACTCTTGGATGAGGTATACGATTTTTCAGGGCCTCAGTTTCCAACACATGCATCTCATAGATTTTCAGTGAAGATTCAATTTGCCTAATGTAGACTCCATCGTTTGGGCTACAGCAACTACTCAACGCATCATAAGAAACACAGTGTCAGCTGTTCCTGCCATGTTGTTGTGGCATTTGATGCAAGCTCTGTAACATAATCACTTATCCAAGTATCAAAATTATCATTGATCTTTACATAGAATTATGAGGAACAATCTCTTGGGATCTCTTTTATTGGCAAGTGAGAGGAACCCAACTAAAGAGCTTTTATTCAGTTAGCAAACACATATTGAATATTACTGTCAGAAACTCTCAGTGTATCTGTTTGAGTGTTAATGTGTCACTGTGTGTCTGTGTGTATGTATGTGGTATGTATGTCTTGTGTCAGTGTATTTGTCTGTGTGTGTCTATGTGTGTGTATCTGTGGGTATGCATGTGTGTCATGTGTATGTCAGTGTGTACGTGTGTGTTTATCTCTCTGTGTGTGTGTGTCTGTGATGTGTGTGTCTGTGTGTATTGGTGTGTATCTGTGTATGTGCATGTGTATGCATCAGTGTGTGTGGATCTGTGGTTGTATGTATGTCTGTGGTATGTGTCTGTGTCTATGTTTGTCTGTGGTGTATGTCTGTATTTATGTGTGTCTATGTGTGTCTATGTGTGTGTGTGTGTATGTCTGTGTATCTGTGGTGTGTGTGTGTGTGTGTGTGTGTGTCCATGTATGCACTGAGGTTCTGGAACTGAGAAGGCTTAGTGCCTAGTTTAGGGTGCTACATTCTTATACAGAACGAAAAAAAAAGATGATAAAAAGGAAATACCAGATTGTGATAAGAAATTAAACAACACACTGTACAGAATGTTGCTAAGGCATCAGAGATAACTTGGATCTGTAGGACAGAGCAGGCTGTTCTGAGGCCTTCAGATGATGAAAGAAAAGCAGCCATGCAAGCTCTCTGGGCAGATGAGCAAATGTAGAGGCCTGAGGCAGAGAACAAGCCTGACAGGTTTGAGGAAAGAAGACTTAATTAAGGAAGACGAGCTGGCAAGGTGGACAGGAGCCAGATCATGAAGTCTTATGGACCATGATGAGAAAGTCTGGATTTGATTAATTATTGGGGAAGCAATTGTGAGGAATTAAGCACAAGAGTGACACTCTCTCACTCAGATTCTAAAAATGTGTCATGCAAAGATGGGGAATAACTTCAGGAGGTTAGAGATATTAGCAGGAAGGTAGTTAGGAGGCTGTTGTGGTTGACCAGATGGAGAAAGTAAAGATGGGGAGAAAAGACCTATCATAGGGATGGAAGCAGTGGTATTTGAGGGATGAAAGGGATGTCCGGGATGTAACATTTGGAGGTTTTAGAAGTCTTTGGTTTCTGGTAAGTATGCCAGATATGGTGGCACATGCTGTTATTCCTAGCAATCAGGAGGTAGAACAGGCTGATCTCTGTATGTTCAAGGCCAACCACTGCTACATAGTGAGATCCTGTCTTAACAAAAGAAAGGACAAGAGAGAGAGAAAGAGAGAGAGAAAGAGAGAGAGAGAGAGAGAGGAGGGAGGGAGAAAGAAAAAAAAGAACTTAGTGATTACATTTGCTAATGCAAAGATGGAACAGGCAAGATGGATAGATGGATGTGGGGGTCAACCAGGTTAGAGAGAGGTGTGATAGTTAATTTCAATTGTTTGCTTGATGGTGCTGTTAAATACGAGATTAGTAAAGGATACTTCTAGACATGTCTGTGTACCCAGAGATGATCAAAATGAAAGACATTTTGACTGATGGGGATAGGATCTCTCTAAATTTGGTAGCACTGTCCAGTAGACTGGGACCCTAGTGGAACAGAAGCAGAACAAGAAGGGAATCAAACCAGTGCATGCATGATCTGATCTTCCTGAACAAATGTGTCATTGCTGCTTATCCTCATTCATGTCCTCATCTGTGTCCTTATTCAAGGACAGCAGAGCAAATGTGTCACTGATGCCTGTCTTTATCCATGTCCTCATCCATGGACACCAGACTCCAGCTTCTTCAGTCTTCCAGCAGACACATCAGTCACTCTTCAGTGTAAGGTTGGAGCCACTTCACTGGTCTCTTAGACTAATGAGCTATGGGGTAGCTCTATGGCTCTCAAGCATGCAGATGGCCATTGTTGATCTATCTAGCCCCCAATCTAATAAATCCAGGTATACATGTATAGCCATTCTATTGGTTTTGTCCTCTCAAGACACTTAGTATAAGGGGTGGGTGTTGTGTTGTGCATGTCTGATCAAAATGCCAACTAGACAACTAGGAGGCATGGCTGAACAGGCAGCCAGATATATAGTGTAGAAGCCAGGGCTAGAGCTTTAAATTTATGACCCCCACAAAATAAATGGTATTTAAAGCTGTAGGACAAGATGAGATCACCAAGACAGGGAATGGATAAAGATAAGAAAATGGTTTGAGTCTGAACTTTGAGGATGCTAAGATTTAGAAGTCAATTAAAAAAAGACAATCTAATAAAAGAAAATTCATTAGGCCAATAAACAACCCAGTTTGGGAAAGAACGAGGCTGACCTCAGGCACAACAGGACTCGAGGTCTGCAGTGCCATCGAGGCTATATCTGTCTCTCTCCAACACTCCGGGTTCTTCCTCACTCTCTCTCCATCAATCTTTTAAGACAACCTATTCTTCTTATCTTTGGTCTCTATTTTAGATTTTTTTTTTCTGTTTGAAGAAAACACAGCCACAGGCAGCTCTGAATTTCATGTGAACAATGCAGGAAAAAAGTCAATCTTCCTTCCATTTAAGCTTCAAATGTCTCAAGGAAGACTCCTAATTTTTCCTAACTTGGATCTTAGGACAATCTATGGAACCAATCCCAGGCTAGAAGAACAGTGTAAAGAAACTGATTGGCCAAGGCTGGTCATGTGTTCCATGGAAGAATCTAGATTGAACTCTATTTCTATCAGTGGTTGCTGATGTAGTTACTAAGTTATTCATTCTTTCTAGTTTGGGTCTACTTTCTAATCATAAATGCATGTGCTTGTCCATACCTGCAAGCATAGCGTGGTGTGGCAGCCTTATAGCTTTTAAAGGTAAATAAATAATTTGCTCTTATCTAGAGCTGAGATTGGCACATTCAACACATATACCCTGTAGCTCAAACCTCACAAGAAACACACACACTCACTTAGAGCACTAACCCCATCCAGGTGACTCGTCTTCATGCTTAGTTACTCCTCAAAGTCCAATTGCTTATAGAAATGGCATTTGGGAATCAACATTGGACTTCAGCTATGATCTATGAGGGGACACAAACATTCAAGCCATAGCATTTATAGCTGCAACACAAGAGGGCAGTCTCAAAGGGACTGATTCCCAAAGCTGTTCCAGCCGCACCACCATCGCGATCTGCGATTCTGAGACTCTAGATTGCACATAGTCTAGTGTTTGTTCTTCCACAGCCTCCACTCAAGAATCCATAGTGTCACCAGCAGACAGATCTTACAGCCCAGAACTTTGCAACGAACAAAGAAGGTCAAATCTTCGTCCATCAAGAAGGTAAAGAAGGCAGCATCGGTAGGAACACTAAGTTGTTTCTCATTGTTGGCTGGGCGTTCATCACGATGCAATCATGCCTGTGATGCCTCCTGTGGCAGGGTTTGGAGGTTTTGTTCATTTTTAAAGTGGTTATTGTTGTTTTGTTGTTGTTGTTGTTGTTAGGATATTTACATTGTCCCTTTTTTATGTAACCCTTAAAATATTTGTCTTAGAAATTGTCTATATAGTAGAATCACAATGAAGAATAGGAACATATTCAGAATTAAGTAATGACAGAATGGGTTTCTGTGTTACTCTTCTGTCCTGTATAGAGAGTGTGCTACTGTGTGTCCTTGTAAGAAAATGTGTCAGAAAATGTGTATGTATATGGCAGAGGAAAACCAAAATGAGGGCTCAGGTGGGCAGAAGCACAGCTGGACAATCTCCCCACTCTACCCAACCACAGAACCAGTGGATCAGCTCTCTGGATGCTGGAAGAATTTGAAAATGTGGGATCCTGTTAGGAACCCCCAAGAAATGTTGTCTTTTTATCATATGCTTCTACCTCCCTCTTCTCTGCAGCATACAGCATAACCAGAGCTGGTTCCATGGTTGTCTCTCAAGGCTGAGTCCACACAGGTGATGTCACACTGTGATTCTCACAACTCTCTCAGACAGGATCACACACAACCTTGGGTTGCTTTAAAGGACTCTAGAGGATTGGAAAAAGAGGGAAGGGAAGTATGCAAATGTCAAATGCTATAACCAGGCTGTGGCAGAAGGTGATGAGAAATAGTTCCAGGTATGCATGATATCTGGTATGGAGAGAACTACCAAGTAGCAAGGCAGGACTGGGAGGTCTCTACACCAGTGGCAGGGCCCTATCTCTGGGATAAAAGCAAAGGAGCACTGCAGTGTTGATCCTGGTGTTTGGTACCATCTGGAGAATAAGCAATGATAGCCATAGCGTTTGAATGAGTGAGTGAGTTTATTAAGTACATAGCAAGCCAAAATAAAAGGGTAAATAGCAAGCAATGGATGAATGGATGGATAGATAGAAAATTTTGCCAAACTGAAAGCTTAAAAACATCTCGCTGAAATTGACCGTGGAAGCCTCATGGAAGGCAACTGGAGTTTCCAATGAGTCTTGAACAGAGCAGAGTGTCCCATCGGGTGAGGCTTCCAAAGTAAAGAACAAATAGCAACATATAAATCGTGATGATATCATCAAATGAGCTGCTCACAAAATCAAGTAGAAACATTCAGGGAATGGAAGTGGTAGGTTTTTTTTTTTTTTTTTTTTTTTTTGGTTTTGGCCAAGCACTTTCATATGAGCTTTTTGTGACAGAATATAACACTCCCCATTCTCTGGCTCCTGACTATGGATGCAATGTGAGCTTCCTGCTCTTGTAAGCCACACCTCTCCTGCCACAATGGACTATATCCCTTCCCCTCCTTGAGTTGCCTTTGTCAGGCATATCGTCATAGCAACGAGAAGAGTAAGCAATAGCTCCAGTACTGTGGGCAGCATGGCAGCACTATGGCTGGCATCCTTGACTCCATTTACGAGTACCATAATCTTAAGAGAGTCACTCGACCTCCCTAGGCTGCAGTCTCCTGTTCTGTAAGCTAAGGGAGTGATGTCCACTGTAGGAAACTGCTGATAGAATTAAGCTGTAACATCCTCAGCACGGTGGCTGGAACTAAAGGTACTAAAAAAAAAAAAAAAAAAATCAAAAAAACGATAGACTGTGATCACAAAAACAAGTCGCAGCCAGTTTAATCAAAGAAAAGACCTAGCCAAGAAAAAACCCGCATCAGTCAGATTAGCACTGAAGGAAAATTGATTTCTAATCCCATACAGTTGGTTTTGAGCTCCCGCAATCCTTCTTGCTCTAGGCTAAGATTAGCCCTAGCACCCTGAGCCGAACTGAATCTAGAGGCAAGGGAACAAGTGGCCCCAGCTAGGGATGAAGGGAAGCAGAGGCTGGGAACCTGAGTGGGTTACAGGATCACGTGTGGGGAGGGGTAGAAGGGTAGAACTGTTCTCGCCTTTTTTTTTTTTTTTTCACATCTGTGAAGATACTTCCTAAAAAGAAAAGTCCATTTCAAAATCTGGACTTTCTAATAATGAGAATTACTTTACATACGGAACATCTGGCATCAGAAAAGGACATGCTTCCTTTTCTAGATGTGGCTTAGCACAGGATGGATCCAGAGCTATGACAGAGAAGCCCCTTGTTGGGGGGACTGGACCTGTTGACCTACAAGGTGGAAATGGCAAGGTATCACGCTCCGCTGGAATTCTGATAGCTTCTGAACATAAAGCAAAGTTCCCAGCAGCACCTCGGGAAGGGAACCCAGTCTGGTAGGTTCTGGTGCCTTGAGAGAATTGCCTTTCCAAGAGGTTAATAGAGATGGTGGCCCTTCGGTGGCAGTGTGGGTACTAAGAGTGGGGTGAGAGCTTACAAAAGAAGAGGAAATAGGAAAACTAAGTGTTACATGGTCTTTCTGCAATTAGTGTGTTCTGTCTATTTTCATAAAATAGACTGTACATTTGAGATCTGAAAGGGAATCACAAAAAGATATTAGAGCCTAGTTATAAATAGCTCAACTCCTTAGCTCTGCCCTGGCATAAGAGACTGGCAAAAAGGTGCCTGTTGGAGGCCTGGGAGACAGAGCCACTCTCTCTCCCTCATCCTTATTAATGCCAGCTCCCAGGGCAACAGGACATCTTGAATTTATGCCCCCATGCACTGTATTTGCTGTGCTCATCACTGGAGATTCCGCTGCAAGAACAATTCCAGTAGACCAAGCCGCTGCACCTGCCCAGTGGTTAGAATAAAGAGGTGTAATCACAGGTTCTGTCCCAGAGCTGCCTGGAGACGACCCCTCTGGCATTCCCTCATTCAAGGAGTTGTTTTTCTGGGGTACCTTTCTGGTAGCTGCTCCCAGCATCCTCCATTAAATGAGGCAGTTCATCTCTGTCTGCATTCTTAGGAGGCTGGAGGAGGGACTGGGCCAGCCTGGGTTTGTAAGCAGAAGCTTGGGAAGCTCCAGATGCCTGACTTCTTGGAAACAGGCCCCATCACCTGATAGCATCTGTGAGCTGCAGTTCAACCCAGGGCTTCCTCGATGGGCTCTTTTGCACGGGCTTGGCTTGGCAGCCCTTCTCACCTGCATGTTTATATCTGTGAGTAAGCTGTGTATCTCAGGGGGGGGATGATGTCCGGTGACCTGTCAAATGCTCTGAATGTTTCAATAAACACAGCTCATCTTAGGGTCTGGCTTCTTGCCATCGTGGTTTCTTGTACTGAAACTCAAACAAAACAAAACAAAACAAAACAAAACAAAACAAAACAAAACAAAACAAAACAAAACAAAACCCTCCTTTGACGTGGGAGATGTACTTGTGATTTTACCTTCAAAAGAAGACAAATACTGGGAGACAAATACATGTTTATGGGGCAAAAATTCCCACAAAGCCATTCTGATTTGGCTACTCTGTGTGTATGTGTCTGGACCTGTGTATTTCAGAAATTGAACAAAAACCAAACCAAACAAACAAAACCCTTGCAGCTTGTGCAGCTTGTACTGTTCCTAAGCCCCATGAACAAAGAGGTTCAAACCTTATCCCCGAGTCCCACTCCATCCTTTACTCCACCCACTCCCAGCCCACAGCAGAATCACTTGCTCTCTCCCAGAGCCCCAGCCCACTCCACGGGCCACCTCTAGTGCCAGTTTTTTCTGGTTCCTGCAAACCCCGGACCATCTGCATAAGGCAGAACTGAGCCATACCCACCCATCCCCCACTTTCCCAGAGCATTTGTTTTCATGGTTTTATAAAGAGGGAAAACATCCTGGGAATCTAGCCTTGCTTCCCTCATTTGACTTTGTTAGATGTCCGAGCACAGCTTAGAACAGACCACTCCAGACCAAACGGTTCCAAAGGGGAGGAGGGGAGAGTTTATTCAGGAGATAGGGCAAAGGTGGGGGAAGAAGATGGAAGAAGACAGAAGAAGAGAGGTCAGGCCTGTTTTATATGGGCAGTGACGTAGTATCTCCCAGTTAAAAGTGAGGTAGCCAGGTGGATTCTGGGAGTATATGGCGGTTGCCTTGGCAACGATGTGGGGGTCGCCTAGACGTGATGTCACTGGGTTTGAAGCCTGATACCAACAGACTTACCTCCCAGAGACAACAACAACAACAACAACAACAACAACAACAACAACAACAACAACAAGAAACAAAAAACAGGCTCTGGAACAGAAAATAAAGTCATGCCTATCTGGGCTCCTTCCATTAACAGTAATTATATCTTGATTGGATCAATCAATTTTCACGAACTTATCCATGAAATACAGTATCTAGCCTGGATCTAGCCTGGTTCCTGATACTTGGTAGTGATTTCCTTATCAGATTAAAGCTGCACTCAAATTCCTCTCCTTCCACTTTTGTCTCTCCTCTAGACTATGAGCAGACCCCAGGTGGGAGCGGGGGGGTGGGGGGGGGGTTGTGATTGACTCGTAGATCCCAGGGTCTACTTCAGTGCTAGAGTCACAGTAGGTGCCCATCATGGATTATTTCAACCCATCAGTAACTTCCACACTTTAAAATTTGAATCAGTCAGTCTACACGTATTTATCATGCACTTTACATGAGGCAAGATAGCCTATTAGCATAAATTGCTAGACACGATCCAGTGACACATCGGAGGGAAGAAAATTCCAGGCTGAGAGCACAGCCTGGTGACAGATGGGAAGCCACTAAGTAGGATGGTGGGTCTGGGGTGTGTGGCGGGAGGCACTCAAGGTGAGTATGGTGGCACAGTGAGACAGAAGATGGTGAAAGACTTTGGAGTTGAGTTCAAAAGCAACAGGAAGCCATTATGGGTTCACAGAGGAGACATAAACTAGGTTATACAGTAGAAGTCCTAGACACAGAAGGAAGTGTGGCTGGAGATGTCTTGGGAGTTAAGGCAAGGAGTCTAGGGACAGAGGACAGGATGAATGCCAAAGCGGAGTAGAGAGAGTGAGGTAGAGTCATTCCAGGATTTGTAGCACCAGTCCCACCCCAGTTAGGTGTGGCAAGCCTCAGTGTGACGGATGACTAATCTTGCCTACCCAGAGGAGGGCGACATTTTTACTAGGGAGACAAACAGGTGATAAGGGATGGGGTATGCTATCAAGAAGTAAGAAATGACTCACCCTTGGACAAGTTGGAGTGAGGAGTTAAGGAGCCTTGGGGTGCTATAGCTGGCAGCAGGGTTGGTTCAGGCAGAGCCACAGGGAACAACATAAAGTGATGGGCTAGTCTAGTGTTGCCCCTCTGAAAAGAGGTGGAGGATAGGCACCAAGGAGAGTAGGAAAAGCAGGACTGCTCAGCTTTAGCCTTGTTGGGTAATGTTCACAAATGTAATCATTAGTGAACAGGGCTAGAAAACACCCTTCCACAAAGCCCACCATTCACCAGTAGCAGGCAGGCACGCTAAGAGGAATCCTGAGGGATCAGGGCAGGTACCTCTGCAGCTTCCCTCAGACTAATTGAAGTGTTGTATGAGGGCATGGATGGAGGGTGCTTCCATCTCAGCAGCAGGGTGCTTAGGGAATACCTGTCCAGACACCACTGGGCCTTAGATTAGGGAAGAGCCTGGGTAAGATGGTGGGGGCGTGGGGGGCTGAGATACAGGGAGGAGAAGGAGGAGGAGCAGTGGTGGGTGGTTGCAGTAATCCCCCCTTTCTTCTTCCCCATAGCACATGAGGCAGGAGAGCCAAGGATTTCTGTCAAGTACGAAAGCTACTGTAGCAACGGAGATGTCAACTCAGGAGCCAAACTGGCATCTCTGTTTTAATTGGAGCCTGCACTGTGAAGGTTGTGAAAGGGATAAGAGAAAGAGGAGACTGGAAAGAGAGAGAGAGAGAGAGAGAGAGAGAGAGAGAGAGAGAGAGAGAATGAATATGAATCAGCACCAAAGGAAGAGATAGGCAGAGATGGAGTAAGAAAAAGAGACAGAAGTGATCCCCCAACCCATCCCCAGATGGTGAGTCAGAAAGCACCCTGGGATACCAGAGCCACACAGCAGCCTCTGACAGGAGACAGGATAGCCCTGCACATAGGTGCACAGGCTGTGGCAGGTGAGAAACAAGGGGAGAGGGTGTGAGCTGCCTTCATTCTCCCTTCCTTCTTTATCATTTATTAAAAAAGTAAAAACAGAATCCTTTTTCATTTTTCCTCCTGTGCCCTGACTACCTGTCAAGCCCACAGAGTTCTGGATGCTTCGGGGCCAGCTCAGCTCAAGGAAAGCCAGGGCACAGATCTATCTAATAAAGGCTAATCCCTTGCAGGAGCCTCAGCTTTGCTGGTAACCCAGAAAGCAGTGGGCAAGGCCTTCCCCACCTCCATCCTGCCTGGGTCCCAATAATCCTGAACTCTCAGGGGAAACTCAAGGCTGTGACCAGGCAGTGCCTGAGACGAAAGAGATTTAGAAGAAGTAACAACAACAAAAATTTAAAAAATAACCAAAACAAACAAAAACTAAAAAAAAAAAAAAAAGCTGTGTGTGTGCGTGCGTGTGTGTGTGTGTGTGTGTGTGTGTGTGTGTGTGTGTGTGCGTGCTTACATGTCCATAAGCATATATGAGAAACAGAAATAGATATTACAGACCAAGGTTTACATGAGGAAGGTCAAGAGAATAGAGGACAGAAAGAATAAGACAAAGGTTGTGTGTGTGCGTGTGCGCGCGCGTGCACACGTCTGTGTGTGCATCTGTCTGTGTGTGTATGTCTGCATGTGTCTGTGTCTGTGTATGTGATCACACACAAGGCTACCCATTTGAGTATATTTAACACTTGTTATTTGTGATTATTTTTTTAAAATATTCATAAATTTGTTAAAATAGAGCTTAAATGCATCTTTGAAAAATCAACAAGTTCATCTGTTACTTTACAGATGCAAAAAATCTCAGACATCGGTGCTCAGGGCAGCCAAGAACCTGCATCACAGTTGCAGAACTTGAAGGTAAAGGCTAGGATGTGAAGCTGGATCTTGGCTTTCTTTTCTAAGTCCCAGAAGTTTCCTAAAGTAGGCTTCCGGGTTTGGTCACCTGCTTAATGTCACCTTGTGCCACGCCCCTCTGCAAATGTCTCCTCAGGCAATCTTTACTATAGCCTCAAGAGGCAGACATATTTTATCTTTAAAAAATATTTCATATTTGCAGAACAGATAAATGGCAACCTGATCCAAGTTGTTTGTTTTTATTTGCTTGTTTGCTTGTCTGTTTTTGAGGTAGAGTCTTGCTATGTAGTTCAGTATGGACTTGAACTGCCTAGGCAGACAAGGTTGGTCCCTAACAGTTGATGCCCCTGGCTCAGTCTCCTAAGAACTACCCTCTTGACCTCTAATGTTTTTTCTTAAAATTATGTTTATTTATTTATTTCACGTGTGTGTGAGTTTGCATGAGTGTGAATCTGTGCACCACCCGCATGAGTACTGGCAGTACAAACTGTGTCCTCTGCGATGTGGAAAGTGCTCTTAACCTTTGAGCCATCTCTCCAACCACTCGAGAACTTATTGTTAACCACTCTTGCTAAGCTACCTCTCAATAATAAATTAATAAGAGGATGAACAAAGTCTATTCAATTATCCCCATCAAAAGGTGGGACATGACATTCTCTTTCCGGTACATTAAATCCCTGAACTATAAAAGCAAAGAGAACATCTCATGGCTCCCCTGAGACCTCCTGCTCACTTGTCTCAGCTTGGATCACAGGTTCTCACTAATGTCCAGCTAAGGGGCTGGTCCCTATGTGGCTTCTCCATTGTATTGTTGGCAAGTAAGCCTTCATCCAGAATCTATTGTCTACATGCTTGCCCTGATGACCACAGGTTAACATCCATGCTGTAGCAGGTAGACCCTACACTGGGCATTGGGCAGGATGTTCAACAAGGGAAGCCAGCAGGGACTCTTGTGGTTCTTTTGGAGATCTCATAAAAGACCACAGGTAAGTCTACAAATAACTGTGCCCCAATAAATGTATTGAAAGTGTGCTGAGACAGGACACAGCTCTGGGCTGCAACTCCTAGGAGGACTTACGACAAGAGGTGAGCATAGATTTGGGCTGTAAGGAGTCAATATATTTTGGCTATGCAGAGAAGGAAAGGGCAGAAAGCAGCCTTCCCAGAATGAAAAAGAAGGAAGAGAAAACACACAGCGAATCCCTTCCAGAAACACAGAACTTCTGTAGAAGGAAAAACTAAAGGCTGTTTATTTCCATTTCCTCCTCACTGAGCAGCCATTCAGTTGTAGCTCTATCTCATCAGGACATTGGGAGACAGGTATGTTCTGCTTAGAGGGTGGGCACTCTACTCTGTGAACAGAGAGAGCCTTTGCGTGCATGCTTCCCACGGTGAGCCTGAAGACTACCTTATGCCATAGGCACAATCATTTTCTTCATTTGGCAGATGACACAGAAGTCACTGAGATTAAACAGCTTATCAAATATACAAGGCAGTAAGGAATGCCACTGGGGCTTGCTTGACCCCTGGCTGTCTAGACAGTGGACACATTGCACTAGGGACCCCTGTGACTTTCTACTAGCTGTGTGGTCTCTGGAGGTTGGCATAGGGGGACTGCTTAGTCTGGTTCTCACCTAGGGAGTGGGTAGAAACTAAAGACTGTGTTAAGAAAGGGCCACAGGCTGGTTACTGGATTAGAAAACCTGGGAGTCCAGTACCCAGCGGGAAGCTATGAAATTTGTGTGATAATAACATTGTGTTCCTAAAGATTTCTAGGGATTTCAGAGTCCATGCTACAAAGCGCGTAAGGTGCAGACCATCTGTGACACTCCAGTCACACATACAGTTGCAGCAAACAGCACAAAGGCTGTGCTCACTCCAAAGTAATGCTCCGAATCTCAGGACTCTGGTGAAGACCAGTGGAGCCCCACTTCCTCTGTCCACATCTTCTCCCTGCCTTAGCCACACCCTCTCTCCCTCTCCTCCTCCACCCTATCTATCTATCTATCTATCTATCTATCTATCTATCTATCTATCTATCTATCTATCATCTATCTGTGTGTGTGCGTGTGTGTGTGTGTGTGTGTGTGTGTGTGTGTGTGTGTGTGTGTGCGCGCGTGAGCGCATGGTGAGGGGAGGACAGCGACAACTTGCAGAAGTTGCTTCTTCTACCAAGTACATTCCAGGAATTGAACTCAGATTCGAAGTCTTGTTGGCAAGCACCTTTATCCACTGAGCCAGCTTGCTAGTCCCTCACTAACATTCAGATAGAAAATTTCACAACTGTAGGTTTCAAAACCAAGTGTAGAAGGAACCCGACAGACTCAGGACTCCCAACCACCCACAAACTTGATGACCATGACAGGCTTGCTTTGCTTTGGTTTTCTCTCCTGTACCTCATTGAAGTCAAAGAACAGAGGTGACCTGGGGGTGGGGAAGAGTAGAGCAGGAGTGGTTGAGGCATTGGCCTTTAGAATAGATGGTCAACTCATGTTCAGCCGTGTGAGCCATTCCACATTTCTGCCAGAGACAGGATCTAGGGCAAGATGAGGCAGTGCTGACTCATCCCAGTTCAAGCTTGCCTTGAGGGCCAGCTGCTTCAACCTGGCACCTGCAGCCTGCAGCAGCTCCCTGCTTGTTTCACTCAGCATCAGCATCAGCATCAGCATCAGCATCAGCATCAGCATCAGCATCAGCATCAGCATCAGCATCAGCATCATCATCATCAGCATCAGCATCAGCATCAGCAGCAGCAGCAGCAGCAGCAGCAGCAGCAGCATCAGCAGCAGCATCAGCAGCATCAGCAGAAGCAGCAGCAGCAGCAGCAGCAGCAGCAGCATCTCCAGGCCCTTTAAGGGTCTGCCCCGCCTACTCCCTGCCACCTGGGCACCTGCAGCCCTGTGATAGTCACTTCCTCCCAAGCCAGCCAGCCAGCTTCCCACCAGAGCTGCCTTGAAATCTGGGAGCTATTTTGAAATTTCCCTTTTTGAAAAAAAAAAAAAAAAAAGTCCGAACTGATTAGTTGATAATTACATGTTGGAACATCTGCTGTGATTTGTTTTATTCTTTCTATTTTGGAAGATTGGAATACACTGAAGGTTTGCCTTCTGGAGTTGCCGGCCTGGCTCTTGGAGCGTGAGCAGCCCTCCTGCTCCCAAGCACCTGGCTCGGCCCACAGCCCAGATCCCAGGAAAAAAGCACAACTCTGCTGCCTGAAAGAACAGAGAGGCACTTTGGGGGTCTATCTACCCAACGACAGCCTGGGAAAGGCTGAACCTCCATTTGTCCAAAGTTTGGAGGCTTTATGAGAGCGCAGACCCAGGAGAACTTGCAGGTGTGTCAAGACCCTGTGCTGTAATCCCCTCCTCCAAGCAGACATCAGCTATGTGGTGGCCAGTTGCCTTCTGGGAGTTGCTTAGTTGTTGCCTGTCTCCTTAGGGTAGAAGCACCCAACACTGTCCAGCAGAGGCTTGCTATTGTTGGGCTGTTACTAGGACCTGATTAGGTTTGTTCATGTCAGAATGCTGGCACCTCAATCCACTCTACCTCTGCACTCTGTGTTGCTGCCATTCCTGAGTGACTGCGTGGAGCCCGGAGGTGTTGCTGACAGGGCTGAGGACTTGCATGCCTGTTGTCATCTTGCTACCCAATTACTGTGTCTGAGATGCTTAGGCAGTTCTAGGGGCTTGGTGTGAGGGAGGGAGGAAGGCCAGCAAACCCAGTTGGATCTGGAATCTACCCTCAAGGGTTCCTGTGGCTGCTGAACTCCCGTCCTGACTCCTCCTGCCAGCAAAGTGACCTGGAAATTCTGAAACACAGAGACAATATGTCTCTCCCTTTGGACTTCAATGGCTCTATAGCACCTTTATATTTATAAAGTCCACAGTCTTCAACTTGGTATGGAGGGAACCCAGCGTCCCTTACCAGCCTGTCTCAGACTCCAGGCTTGTCCATGCTGCCTGAAATGCAGTTCTTTCAGTCTTTTCTGTCTTTTTTTTTAAAATCCAGTTTTCCTCTTACAAATGCTGTGCCCAGGATTAGAGAAATGGCTCAGTGGGAACAGTGATTGCTGTCCATGCACGGGAACCAGAGTCGAGCTCCCTAGCACCCTGGTAGGTGTGAGTCTGTAATCCCAGCACTGAGAGCACACAGGTGGACCCCAGAGGCTCGATGGCTAGCCATGTCTACTCAAAATGGTGAGCTGCAGGCTCACTGAGAGAGTCTATTTCCAAAAAGGAGGTGCAGAAGTGTTGTGGAAGACAGCAAGAGTCTCTAGGCTCCACATGAGTCCTCATCAATGGATACTCTTGTGTACAAAGGTGCCCCCTGCTTCCTCTTTCCCTCCATCCTTCCCTCCCCTCCCTTTCCTGCCTCCTCTTCTCTTTTGCTGGCCACATTCCTATCCTCCTCTCTTTCCCACTTCATCAGAAAATTCCCCGTTTGTTCCAAGTCTCTGCTTAGATGGGAATTTCTCCAGCAATCCTTCCTCAAACCTTCCTGAACGTCTAAACGTTATATGCTCTCCCTGTATGCCTCCAGCATTCTGAACTCTCCCAGTGGCTTCACTGCCTAGCCACTTACCCATTCTTCTGGCCGATCAGAAGCCCAAAGAAGGGCAGATAACCACCCTTTGCTTATTATGCCATCCCCGGCAACTAACACAGTTGCATGGAATACCTAACATATGGCAGCGCTCTATAAATGTTGGAGAAGTAAAAGACTGCAGAAATGAATGGACAGATGGAGAATCGCTTAACTTATTAGGGAGATGGCATTTGCACAAATAATACAATATCCAAAAGTGTTACGGCGTGCGTATTGGACAGGAAAGACAATATTGTGCTGCAGTGACAACCAGCTCTGGAGTTCCAATCGTACTCATGGCTCTCAGGGGGCTGCAGAGATAGTCCACTCTAAAGAACTGCAGCCCAAGGAAGGCTCCCTCTCTGGGCTTCCACTGTTATAGCAGGAGAATGAGGGCACAATAAACTTTGTACTTGCTCTTAATCTGTCCTCTGTGAAGTGGCACAAACCATTGCTGCTTTAGTTTTAATGCCCAAAGCATTATCATGTGACCCTGATAAACGTCCAAGGGAACGTGGTGGGGAGATACACTCTGGCCATTTCTGCAGAGGAGTGCTGGAGATGTCTGTTGACCAGCATTAATGCTGTTCACAGAAAATCTGGGAAGAGAGTTTGCTTCCAAATGAGAGTGTAAAGTAAGACTTTAAGAACATGGTTGCACCTCTTTGTAGCCAGACAGGACTCCCAGTGAAAGAATAAGGACACCAACTCACCTACAAAATATTTGACCCAAACTTTGTCCTGCCTACAAGAAGTTCAGGGACAAAGATGGAGCAAAGTCTGTGGGAATGAATGGTCAACTAAAGACTGACCCAACTTGAGACCCATCCTATGAGCAAGAAACAATCTCCAGCACTATTAATGACACTCTGCTATTCTTGCAAACAGGAGCCTAGCATAACTGTCCTCTGAGAGAGGCTCCACCCAGCAGCTGACTGAAACAGATGCAGAGATCCAGTGCCAAACATTAGATGATGCTCAGAGCTCAGGGAGTCTTGTGGAAGAGTTGGGGAAAGAATTGAGGTACCCCGAGGAGATAGAGATTCTACAAGAAGACCAACAGAGTCAGCTGACCTGGACACTTGGGGACTCCAAGAGACTGAACTACCAATGAAAGAGCACACACAGGCTAGACCTAGCTCCCCTCTATGTAGCAGATATGTGTCTTTGTCTTCATGCAGGTCCCCCAACAACTGGAGTTAGGCCCGACCCTGTTGCCTGCCTGTAGACTCTTGTGCCCTGACTGGGCTGTCTTGTCTAGCCTCGGTGGGAGAGGATGTGCCTAGTTCTGCAGTGACTTGATGTGCCAAGGTGGGTTGGTACCCAGGGGAGCCTCCCCATTATCAGAGGAGAAGAGGAGGGGGATGTAGAAGGGGCTCTGTGAAGGGGTACTGAAAGGAGAGGTATGGGCTTCATTTGGGATCCAAAGTGAATGAATGAATGAATGAATGAATGAATGAATGGAAATAAAGTAAAAAAAATGAAAGAAAAGAATAAGGTAGCAATGGTTAGAGAGATGGCTCAGTATTGAAGAGCACTGGCTATACTTCCAGAGGATCCAGGTTCGATTCCCAGTGCCCACATGGCAACCCACAACTGAATGTAACCCCAGCCCCTGGGGAGCCACTAAAAGATATGGCACACAGACATAATATATACAGGCAAAACATCAGACACATAAAATAATTTGAACAAAGTGGCATTTTCTGTGGGCCCTGGAGAAGGATTAAGATTTAGTTCTCTGAGTTCAGTGCTGAGCTACAAGCTTACACGCGAGGCAAGCATTCCAGGATCCCTAGTGCCAACATCATTCAGATAAATAAGGCAAGGTCCCATCTCATAGGGGGCTTGTGCTCCTGCAGGAAAGATGCATTCTGAATGTGTATAAATATTCATAAAATATGCATGACTGTTTTGTGCCCAATAAAAAGCTAAGCAAAGTGAGAGAAATCACTCCCATTTGGAAGCGACAGGCTGTGTGCTTCTTAGGGATGAGTGATGGGCGAGGTTTCGAGGGGGAGACTTACGACCAGGGTGGGGTATGAATCATGGCAGAAGCATCATGGTGGGGGAAAGCCATGGGAATGGCCATCACAGGGCTAAGTAAAACAGAAGGTCCCTGCAGGCTGGCCGCTGCCCTAGATGTCAGGACAGTAGCATGGTGGGATGCACTAGAGTTGCTCTTGTGCACTGTGTACTCAGATGCTGGGCTTTGTGCCCCAGGATCGGGATGCAGTCTGGATATGGGCATTTTATTGACCAATGTTCTGTAAAGAATGCTCCTCAGTAATCTCTGATTGGTGAATAAAAGGCCGAAGCCTGTGACTGGGCAGAGAGGATAGGAAGGTGGGACTTGCAACTGAGTGAGGGGGTCTCAGGAGAGATGACTGGGGAGATAGGAGGAAAAAGACAAGGAGAAGGGAAGAAGGCCATCACCATGAGACCAGATGAACCATGAGCACATGGCCAAGAGAATCTAGCCCTGAGGGAATAGAGCAAGACTCAGGTGGCAAGTAACAGGGCATTTATCTGGTTATTAGTAGACTAGTTGGGTTACGATAGCTCAGAACCTGCCCAGCGTAGTGCTGTCAGCTTGTTAATAAAATCTGGTATCTCTGTGTCTTTACTTGGGAGTTAAATGAGATAGAATGGGCCACTCCTTCCCAGCAGAAAATTACTTCTATAGGGATGGAATGGGAAACTCCTAGAATCTAAAACTTTGTACTTCCAGAAACAAAGGTAAAGGCAGTGTCCTTGTCTTTCTTCATTTCACCAAAGTCCGCTGAGAGGTTTTAGGAGGCTGGAGAGATGGCTCAATCAGCAAAGCACTGCTGTTGCAAGCATGAAGAGTTTAGTCCCCAGCACCCAAGGAAATGCCAGGCTCTTGTTACACACCTATAATTTCAGTGCTGGGGAGGTAGACGCCTGGCGAATCAGTTTAGCTGAATCAGTAAGCTACAGGTTTAATGAAAGATCCTGATTCATAATAATAAGGTTGAAAAAAAACATTGAAGAAAGCACTAGCTATCAACCTGTGGCTACCACGCATATGCATACACATACATACAAGACTCAGCCCTGGAACTCTTCATTACAGGGCAGTGGTCTTTAGAAGGTTCCTGTGAGCTCTACCACTTACAAAGTCCCTCACTCAGTGTGAGCCTGGATCCTCTTGCTTCATGTACCAGCGGATTTGAGGGCTTAGTGGCTACTTCCTCACTTTCATGGAGCAGACACTACCAGAGGAGCAGGGAAACCCTCTACTCTGAGAAGCAAAGTTCACTCCAAGATACTTCTAGCTGTCTTGAGATATCTTACAGTGGGACTCAAGGCCAGCATGTACCAGGGCCCAGGAATGGGCAGGGCTAGGCCTGATCTCTGTTTTTCCTGGATCCATCTGCCATTTTTGTCAACCTTCTTTCAGCCCTCTTATGACTTGGTCATTTTTTTTAGATCAATCCAGTCTCAAAATAATATGTCAACACAGGGCGTTGTGGTGAAGTTGACACCCACGAGGAAGACGGTGGTGATGATTGTGAGTTGCGTCTTGTCAGGCTTTATTTCGCCGTGTTCTGTTTTAGTTCGAATTGCTGCTGCCGAGGACTTATTTCCTGCAGCCAGTCTCCTGCCTCTCGCTCACTTCACACTTTGACTCATTGATTTTTCCCTACTTCCCCAAAGACCTTTTGACACTTTGAAAAGTGTTTCACTTAGATACAATCCCGCTCGCTTACCCTGTGTTTCTTCCATTTCTCCTTTCTCGCTTTTTATTAATAAGTCATAAAGAAAGCGTTTCCAGGCGAGCATCACTCACTACGTAATAAAACTCGGGGCAGAGGACAGAGCTATAGTGAGAAGTAGGGGCTGGGGAGGCAGCTGTTTCCTGGTCTCAGAGTGACAGGGGAGCCTTTACCTAACAGAATGCTTTGCACAGGTGGGCACGAAGCCAATAAAAGCAAAAAGCACTGTGCCATGTGGCTTTATGGGGCCACCAGAGCCCCCTTACCACCAGCCAAGAGACAGACATCTATCTGGGAGGTGTCAGGGATACTCCTGCAATATCCTTGCATGATTGCGTGTCTAGAAACCATAAGCGCCATGGATGACAGAGTTGGGCAGCAGCGTTGTGAAGCCTCCACTCTGGTTTCCACAGAGAAGTATACTGACCTGACATAAATGATCCAGCCCAGAAGAATCTATTCCAAGTAGAGCCTTGATCATAACCCAAGTGAGAGCCTTCTCCACAGATTCCAGTTGTCCTCTATAGCATGAAGAGATGAATCTTCAAACCCAGAACCTGCTGTGGTTTGATTCCTCTGTGATTGGTACCTTGGTCCTTGGGTGATGGTTTGAGGAATTTAGTTTAGAATGAGGCTCTTAGGTTACTGGGACATGACCTTGCAGGGGACTTAAGACACTTAAGTCTTCTCTTTCTTTGCTGCTGGCTCAAGATGTAATCAATGGCTTGCACCCACACCCATGATCCCACCACGGTCATCTACCAGGAGGTGGCACAGCTGACAAAGGGGGCAGTGTGAGTGCCACGTTCTCAAACCACCCAGGCTGAGCTACAGAAGCCTTTCCCAATTCATACACAGCTTATGTCACATGACTTCTTACAAAGAAAAGTTCACTGACATGCCACTCCAAGTCATTTTCCGGCTGACCCTACTTTCCTGCAGTGTCATACACTCCACAGGCGACACCCTGCTGACCCCAGCCTTCTGCTCTCCCTGACTCCATATGCACACAACAAATTGTGAGGCATTTCTCCCTCAGTGACTCATGAACCCTTGGGTTCACTACCTCTTTTACAGTTCATGTTGTGAGGACTTTCCTGGTGGTAAGCTTCGAAACCTCCGAGTTATTTTTCCTGTTCTTTTTCTCTCAGCAGCTACATTCTATGGCGAACCCTCCCTCAAGGCTTTGCTCCTAGTTCTTGAAATGGTCCTTCATTCCTGGCCCCACAAAAGACATTTTCCTACAACTGAAGCCAGATCATATTCAGTTTGAGTCTAAATCTAATGACCCCAGGAGAAGGGAGGTAAGTCCTTGAGGTGAGACACAAAAGATTGAGAAGGAAGTGACCTTATGCCAAATCTCACTCTATGAGATCTCAATAGAGCTCAGTGAATGAATGAATGGGTGAGTAAATAAATGAATGAGTGAATGAATGAATGAATGAATGAATGAGCAAATAATGGGAGCACGAGAAAGCTGAGCAATGAAATGGAAAGAACACAGCCTTGACAGTATTCTCAGCTCTGTCATGCTCTGTGAGACTTCCGGGACACGTGGAGTCACTCTGAGATCAGGATTCTTGCTTCATTTATCTGGAAAGATTTGTCATGAGAGCCCAGGAGAGACAAGTTAGAAGGAGCTACTCAAAATGCCAAGAGGTCATGTGTAGGTGGAGCCCACCTGTAACCCCAGCACTCTGGAGGCCAAGGCTGGAAGATTTTGAGTTCAAGGCCAGCCTGAGCCACACGGTGAGTTGAAGGCCAGCTTGAGTTTTGTGGCAAGACCCTGTCTCAAGATGAATGGATGAATAAATGAATGGATGAATCAAATGATAAGCAAAGGAAAACTGCTTTTTACATTATAATTCTAGCAAGAGTATGGGGGGGCACTTAAGTACCTGATAAAATGCAAAGTGGGTGCTACCAAACCACTTCTCTGTGGACCTGAGGCTTCCTGCGTATACAGTAACTGTGGGACCAAACTATCTGAAATACCTTCCAGTAGACTCCTGGTGTCTGACGCCTCATGAAGATGTACTTCTGAGTAGTTGGGCTTCCTGCTCTGATCCTGGTTTTGCTTCTGTCTACTTATAAAGAAGGTCCATTCTCCCCTTCTTCCCAGTGCATAGTACAGAGTTTTGATTCATCAACCCAGGAAGTTCACTTTTCTATACATGCAGTTAAGGAGCCAATGGGACCTTATTATGTTCAGAGAGAATGAGAGAGGTGGGGGAGAAAGGGGAGAAGTGGGGAGGGAGAGAGAAGGGGCTCTGGTTCACACTCATCAAAGGGTCCAGAGCTGGGTGCTGTGGCCAGCTCCTTGCTGGTTTCCAAAGTGGTGTGTTCCCAGAGACTAAAGCTCTTAGACCACCATTTGGAAGAACTCTGGAAGGCCTCAGCCCCATTCCCTAGGATTTGTCCAGTCACCTCTTGGAGACAAAAAGCAAATGTAAACTGAGAAGACCCTCAGGAGAGCTGGGTTTCCTCTCTTGCCTCTGAGAGGTTTGGGCTTGGGGATTTGAGATGGAAAATGTGAAAACAGTAGGCCTTGCTTCGGGGATTCCAAAATTGGGGCTGTAATCTCCTGGCATTTGGGGCTGTAAACCTCTGTTAACCCCCAGCATTTGGACAAATAAAACAAGCCAAGCGCATAGCTGAAGACAGCTCAAGCTGATGCACAGTGTGACAGCACAACAGCTTGGAAGTCTGCAAGTTACTGCTAGTTGTGACCAGTGTGTTATTCATGATGACAGCAGCTGCTTCCTGCCCAATCTTCTGTGTCTTCCTGTTGCTCATAAAAGACTTCCATTTTGTCAGCGGGCAAGTGCTTACTATGGGCCTGTCACAGACCTTCCCAGAGTCCTTTTCACAGCCCTGAACTATGAATAAATGTGAACGCTTCCTATTCTCTAACGTATTAATTTTCTCATTGCAACCACCAAAAAAAATTTTTTTTTTACAGGAGAACCAACTTAAGGCAGGAAGGATTCTTGGCTCACAGGAGACACTGTCCATCAGGGTAGGAAGCAGAGGGGGCAAACATCCTATATTGCAGGAGACAGACACGTATTTGAAGAGTTACATACAAGTATGGAAAGTACCGTTTGCAGTATTGCCTGGAAATAAAACGTGAGTCACAAGTACAATTTAAAACCTAAGAGCTTAGTCAGTAAAGTGCTTGCTTGTGTTTCCTGGGGACCTAAGTCAGAGCCTTAGAGCCCATGTTTAAAAAAAAAAAACAGCTTGTAATCTCAGTATTGGGGAGGCAGAGACGTGTGTGCATGTGTGTGCATGTGTGTTCATGTGTGTATGTCTGAGTGCCTGTGTCTATATGTCTGTCTGTCTCTGTGTGTGTGTCTGTATGTGTGTCTGTGTATGTCTGTGTGCATGTGCACGTGTGCTCATGTGTGTGTGTCTGAGTGCCTGTGTCTATATGTCTGTGTCTGTCTGTCTGTCTCTCTGTCTGTCTCTCTGTGTGTGTATGTGTCTGTGTGTGTGCATGTGTGCTCATGTGTGCCTGAGTGCCTGTGTCTGTATGTCTGTGTGTGTCTATGTGCGTGCATGTGTGTATCTGTGTATGTCTCTGTGTGTATACATCAGAGAAAAAAGTCTCAGTTTTTTTCCTGTTATCATGTGTAATCTGGAGATCAAATATAGGTCATCAGGCCTGTTTGCAGGTACCTCTACCGACCGAGCCATCTCACCAGCTCTAGTCACTATATTTTAGAAAGGTCAAATGAAATTGGTTAATTCATTTAATACTACATGTTACTTAGCTCAATAAATACAAGCATTTACCTTTCCAACTAGTGACACTCGGCGTGCTTTAGCCTCCCCAGAGCCACATGTGGGTGGCTGAGGTTTTATTACACGGCAAACATGCAGCAAAGACATCTTTGGAGTGGCAAGATGCACACCATAGTACCTAGCTGGATGACTGGGTTTCATTTAGTGGAGGGAAGAAGTGCTCCCCAATCATAGTGGAGGAGGGAAGGAGTGCTCCCCAACCAGAGGGGAAGGTCCATGAGAAGCAGAAAGGAAGAAAGAGGCTGGTGTGCCCACAGATGAGTAAGAAAGCACATGCTGGATACTGGATGGCAAAAGGACGTTGGGAAAGGAGGCTTCATGTCCTTCTGCAGAACCTGAAGGACTCACAGTTTGAACTGTGAGTTACAAAGACAGTCTGGGCAAGTAGGTAGAGACTAGATGGAGGTGAAGAAGGCCATGGAATGCGACGTCCTAGAGGCAGTGTCCCCCAGGGCACAATGACCTGCTGCGGTTACAGAACTGGGAAAACAAGAAAGGCTTCCAAACCTTTCATGTAGTGCAGAGTAAGAAGAGGACTCAGGTAGGGATGTGGGGCCCTAGAGAATGTCAGCGCCATTCGATGTAAGGGAGAGTGGCCACTTCACTGCCACCTAGCAACACATTTAGATGGTGTGAGGGAGAAAGGCATGGACTAATTCTGAAGATGGAGACTACTGTGCCAGCAGTTGAGAGGGTCTTGTGCCAGGCTTACCCCTCTGCTTGTGTATCCTGCTCTATACAGAAAACTTGCCACATTCCCTGCTTAGACTTCTTTGTTTTAGAAAACAGGAAATTCAGTCCGACTTAACTTTCTGTCGCCCCTCTCCTGAACACAAGCCTTTGGCTCTGGAATGATAACTGATTAAATAATCAACTAATGTATTAAGTCAACACATCCTCATCTGTGTAGCTCAGATTTTTACTCCCTTAAGAGTCGGTTTTTTTTCCCTACCATATTCTGAGTTCAAACCAGCAACATCCCTCACCTAGATATTGCTATGACCTCCTTCTCTGCCCACCTCCCCACAACGAACATCTGCAAGGTTTGACTGAAATGTAAACCGGGTGCTGATCCTCTGTGTAAACTCTCACCAGGCTCGCATCTCAGTCAGAGGAAAGTCCACTGCGTTTGTCTTGTTATTTCTAACTATTTATTTATGAGTTCATTCACTGGTTTACCTGTTTATTTACTATCTGTTTGTTTTAGTTAGCACACCAAATATAGTGGATTCAGATCTAAGCATTTTCCGCTGCAAATGGAGATGGTTTCGCCTTTTCCTTTCCTATCTGTACCCCTTTTATCTCATTCTCTTGCCTCATAGCTCTAATAAGAGCGGGGACTTGGAACACCCTGTGTTGCTCCTGGTGCTGAAGAGAGAATGCTTTGGTTTTTCCTCGTCACAGTCCAGCATCAGTTACAGGTTTGTTGTCATTAGTCTTTATTGTGATGCGCTGCGGTTCTGTTCATAGGTTGTTTTGTTCTTCACTTAAAACTTATTGTGAAATACTCGCTAACAAAACCCATCACATATGGAAGCTAACCAGACCCAACGTCTATACATCTCAAGGAATTTCTAGAGCTAAAGCAGAGACTACGAAGGCGTGGTTGTCGGGGTGAGGAAGGACTGGGTGTAGGTAACGAACACGAAACTAATTGTTTTTCTAGTTTTAGCTCTGTCAAAAAGTTTTTGCTTTTGAGTGAAGGATAAGGCCATAAAACTATATTTGACCATGAAAGTGTAAAATCTAGTGTGAAGTCCCGCAGTTTCAGAGTGGCCATTTCCCCTGCGTTTGTTGTCTTCAGAGCTTTCTCATGACGGGATGTGAACTTTCTGAAAACTCTTTGTGTCTGTTGAGGTGGATGACCTTGTGATTTCTGTTCTTAAGTGTACTTAAAACACTTAATTGAGTATCTTTTAATTGTTGAGATTCTTATGTCAAGCAGCCCCTGCAACCCTAGAATGAAACATACTTGTGCTCTTGAATGCAGCATGGGCAAATTTCATTGAGATGCTTTGCTTTTCTGTTTATCGGATGGTGGCTGTGTCCTTACAGGGGTTGGCATCAACGTAATGCTGGCATCACAGGTTAGTTCAATAGTTCTTCCTCTTTCTACTTTAGGTGGCTTGAGAAGCATTGTTGGTAGCCTTTAGCTAGCGTTAGAATGTATCCGTCTGTCTGGTTCTGGGTTTCTCCTTGTGGGAGACATTTTATTGTGGTTCCAACTTCCTTGCTCATTATGGATCTATTCAAGTTCTTTGCCTCTTCTCGATTTAATTTTCGTAGGTTGTATGTATGTAGGGATTGAGCCATTTCTTCTAGACTTTCTGGTTTCTTTTTAAATATATATATTTTTTTTCCCAACGCATTCTCTACTGATGCTCTGTATTTCATAGGGATCTGTGGCTACTGGTACCTTTTCATCTCCAGTTATGTTAATTTGGGTCTTCTCTCTTTTTTGGTTAGTTTGACTTGGGGATTGTCTGTATTCTTTAAGTCTTTGTTTGATGGTGTCTATGTATGGTTCATTTTGCCTCCATTTCCTGTAAGCTCTCATGCCTGTTAACTTTCTTCTTTAATCCACGTTTGCTATATCCAAAAGGTTCTGGTCAACTGTGGTTTCCTCTTTATGGCTCTCGGGATACTGTGGCCTCCTCCCTGACTCCTCTCATTGATGACCCACTGGTTATTCAAGAGCGTTTTATTCAGCATCCATGCATGTAAGTACTTTCTCTTGTTATTGATTTCTAGATTGCTTTTGTCCACTACAATCTACTAAAATATAAGAAATTATCTTTTTTCCCCTACTAGCCAGGACTTGCTTTAAGGCCTATAATGTGATCTATTTTAGGAGAAATTTCATTGGCTTCTAAGAATGTGCATTTCTAAGGTGCCAGGTGAAAAAAATTCTGTGAAGTCTATTTGATTGAAAACAGAGAGTAATTCTGAAGTCTGTTGTATTTTTGTCTGGGAGATCTAGCTACTGCTGGGAGTTGGGAATTAAAGTGACCTATGTCATTGTCCCTGTACCTATGTATATTCCTTTATGTTCTATAATGTCTGTTTTGTACATTTGAGAAAGGTGAGCCGGTTCTTGCTATTGTGCTGTTTCCTGCTTGGGTCAATTATTACTGGCTCGTTTTGGTTCCACAGATTTTTTTTTTATTTATTAATATGGTTGTGTGAAATCTGTGTTTGAGTGTGGGTACACGTGTGCCAAGGCAGGTGTGTGTCTGTGGTGGTCAGAGGACAACTTTTGGGACTTCCTCCTCCAAACAGGAGTCCTGGGGATCAGACTCAGGTTGTGAGGCTTTTACTAGCTAAGCCATGTGTCACACACCTGCCCCGTGTACCCCTCTTACCCTGCGCTGGCTCTTTCCTCTTATCCTCGCATTTCCCTCAGTGCTTGCAGGTTTGCTGAGCTGGGGATCATTGGTTGTTTTTTAATTTTTCTCTGTTCACCTATTCCACTCTTTGCTCTCATACTTGAGATTACTGGGCCGCTCCTTTGGATCTGGCATCCTGTTTTGGATATAACACTAGCTCGGTGGTCATAAATTACTTAAAATGTCTTTGTTTCTATTTTGTTTTTTTTTTTTTTTTAAAGATAGCTTTTCTGAATATAGTAATTCTTGTTGGCAGTTACTTACTTCCAAGGCTTGGAACACAGCACTCTTTGCTTTCTTATCGTTAAGGGTTTCTGCTGAGATGTCTAATGCTATTGTGACGAGCTTGCCTTTGTAAGAGAGTTGGCATTCTCTCCTGATTCTTTTAATGCCATCTCTTTGTTTTGTACTCTTAGAATTTTGACTGCAGTGTGTTGTGATGGGGTTATTCTCTGGTCATGTCTATTTGGGGTTCTAAAAACCCTTTGTGCTTGAATACGCATTTCTTCTCCTAGATTTGGTAAATCCCTCTATAATTTCATTGACTTTTCCTACATCTTTAGAGTCTGGTCTCACTTCCTCTTTTGTACCCACGGATTCTTAGGTCTCTTCAGCAGATGTCAAAATCCTTTGAGCTTATGGCCATGCTTACTTCACTTTCTCTGTTGATATTTGGATGTGGTATTTCCTTAGCTGTCTCTTCCATCACTCAAGCTCTTCCCTGGTTGACTACAGACTTCTTGGTGATTTGGAAGATGTTTAATTTAAATCACGTGTCTGTGTGTAGGTATGTGGATGAGAATAGAGGTTGCCCACGGAGGCCAGAGGAGGTGTCAGATGCCCTAGAGCTGGGGTTCCAGGTGGTTCCAGGAGCCACCTTCCCTGGTGCTGAGAATCAGATTCCAGTTCTCTGGATGCACGTTATGCTTTCTTAACTACCAGGGTCATCTCTCCAGGCCTTTATCAGTGATGTTTATGAGAGTGCTTTTTATTTGACTGAGGTTTTTGTTACCAGCATGGTGCTGCTTTGCTTTGCTTTGTCATGATCTTAGTTTTCATACTGAGCTTCTCATCCATGCTGTTGGGTCTGTAGCTATGTCCTCAGGTGCTCGCTTCACTCCATTCATGCGTTCCTTTGCTTCTGATTTGCCTCACGGGTTATTTTTTGAATAACTTCAATTCCCCCACCCCATCTCAATCATTTGAATGTCACTGGAATTTGTAGTTAAGGGGTTACATAGTCTGGTGGGGGCGCCATGTTGCTTTCCTTCTTCGTGTTTCTTATGTTTATGTTACAGTCAGTTGTCAGTTGTTCGGTTGCCCCTGGCAGTTTTATTTAACTATTTGTTCAGTGGGCATCCTCCTTTGGAGGGCTCAATCTTCATTACCACTCAGGGAAAAAACCCACTGTACGCAACAACAAGATACAGAATTATAATACATTAAAATTATTACTCTACCATCAGTGGCCACAGAATAAAAAATGGCAAAGACAATACAGAGTATATTATAGAGATAAAATTATTTAAGGTATGTTTTAAAAAAACAAATGAATTAAATAATGGATAGGGTCATGGAAAGGAAAAAAGAAAGTAAAAATACGGTTAGATAGAGGAAGGGAAGAAAAGCATCATGGGTGAGAATGACAGGAACAGGGGCAGGAGAAAGGGGAGGAGAGAGAAAGAAACTTGACAACACAATGCGGAAAACATTCAGATGAAGTCGGATACATGTAAGCAGAAGAATGAAAAATTAAAGTCATGAGAGCTTTTTTTTTTTTTTTAAAGTAAAATACTAGCCAAGGTACAAGAGAAGAAAAAAAAAGAGAAAGTACGTACAGTAGCCTAAGAAGGTGAAGTAGGAATGGCTTCCTTCTCTGAACGTGAACTCTTTCTGGCTTGTGGGACAGGTGTCAGCGTGGCCTGTCTTTCCTACTTTAAGCTGGTGCTGAGCCTAGAGTAGTCAGAGATGTCCAACCCTGCTGTTTTCCTTCTAGAGCCTTGCCTCCATTGAGCACCAGGGGCATCTTCTGGCTATACTTACTTAACCTCGCAGTCCATGTTCCCTCTCCCTATAGTAACTGATGCTTCAGACACTAGGTATCTCAAGTGTGTTTGGAGGTTAGGGATGAAAACTCATCACTGGGTCTCTCTCTCTCTCTCTCTCCCTCTCTCTCTCTCTCTCTCTCTCTCTCTCTGTGTGTGTGTGTGTGTGTGTGTGTGTGTGTGTGTGTGTGTGTAGCGGGGCAATCTATGTGCTTTCAAAGCCTGCTCAGCAATAAGCATTCTTCTGGAGAACGAGGCTGCAGAGGTCAATTACAGGCGACTGCAGAATTCTCTGTCCCATTGACAAGGAGCCTCGTGGCAGGCAGGAGGTATAAGAGGCTGGGCCCCTCACTGACCTCAGGCGTGGGGCGCTCAGACTCTGGTTATCCTCAGGTGACGGACTTATTTCTCAGCCTCAGAATGTACCATCTGAGCTTTTTGCTATGTTCCAGCTTGGCTCTCATCTTCTCCATGACTGGTCCTTAGACTGTCTTCTATTCTGGGTCTGTGACAGGCTAACTCCAGGCCCATTGATGTGTGATTGTTTCTTGTTATGAGGTCCCCAGCGTAGCTTGGGGTACCCAACTGCAGCAATTTGAGAGTTGGGGAATGACGAAAGAGATGGATTATTCAATGCTGGTCTATCACGTTAGACATCCATTGGCATCTTCTGGCCACACTTCCGTAGCCTTGGAGTCATGGACCAGACAGCTCACCCTAGGGTTGCTGATGCTTTAGACATCTGTTATTTCCCAAGTGTACTTGGAGATAAGGAAAGAAAACCCGGCTGGATAGAAAACCCAACTGGATTTGAGGCTTGCTAGAACAGTGGGCTTATCCTGTGGGTAGGACTTTTCTGTTTTCACCAGGGTGGGCTGGTTTTCCATGAAGCTTCTGATTTTCTCCTCACTGATGGAGATGAATGCTGCCTCTTCCTCCCTCAGCCTTTGTCCTTCTGTTTCTCCATATTTCCCAGCAGTCCATCTTCCTCTTTGTGATTTTCAGGACTTCTCCGGTCTTTCTCTCCGTGGAATGGAGTTCATTCTCTGCTGTCCCAGCTCTTCTCCTTCTTTGCTACATCAAGGCAACTTTCAACCTTCCATCTTCCTCCCGCCCTATTTCAAGCCATCTTTCTTACTGTGGTTGAAAGGGACAGGCTGGAGGTGATCTCTCTTTCCACCTCCATTATCTTTGTGACATCAGCTCCTGCTCATTCTCCTCTATCTAGGCTGCCATTTTGCTATTTTTCAAACATGCCGAGGATAACTCCTCCTTATAGCCTTTGCATTCACTGTTACCTCAGCCCAAAATGTAGTGCTAAGATCCATGTATGGTTTACTCCCTCACAGGCTTCAGAGCTTGCTCCAGTGTTATCATCTCTGGAAAGTGTGCTATCCAAACTGAAGCTGGACCCACTGCATTGTTGCTTCTCATTCTTTCTTTTAAATCTTACATCTATCTATCTATCTATCTATCTATCTATCTATCTATCTATCTATCCATCTATCTATTGTGTGTATGTGTGTCGGCATACATGTACTGTGGTGTGCCTATAGATGTTAGAAGACAACTTGGGAGTCAACGTTCTCCATCCTTCCATGATGCTGGTCCTAGGAATTAAACTGAGGCTATCAGGCTTGGCAGCAAATGGATTTATTAACGGAATACCAAGTGCTCATTGATGGAGGTTGGGCTGACCAGTCAAAGTACCCCTGTTTCAACAGTGCGACATAGATAAACTAACTTTTTCTCCTCTATGGGGTAAGGGCTTCAGGGCAGGGATAAGATGATGGTGTAGACCCTTTTAGAATTGGCTTTCTCCAGGGCTGCTAGGGCACATCATCTCCTTAACACAGGCAGCCAGTCCTAGCCTCTCCCGCTGCAACATCACGTATCCCTCTGTCCAGTAGCTCTTGAAGTTTGCCAGAAGTTTGCCACTTTGTAAGTCCCGTCCTCAACGCCTTATAACTTCCAACAGTCACATTTTTATCAGCCTGGTCATGACATTGTCCTTCTGGCCCAAGGACCATATTTTCTAAGAAAACAAGCTTCTTCAAACACACACAGTCCTTCTGCCAAGCAGGCGAATGCTACATCATCTGTGGTGGACACCAGCATTTAGGAGGGAATAATTTTCTTTCATCTGTTCAAGTAAATCTTTCCCCAACACTTGTAAAGCTGATTGCTGCCAATCTAGTGGAGCAAACAGAGCCATTTAGAGGGAAAGGCATTCGTAACCAGAAGATACTTAGAGCATTTAAAAGAGGGCAGACTCTTTTTCTGCTCTTATTTTCTACCAGATTGCGGGCTTTTTTCCCCCCTCTATCCCCAGCATTCATTACGTCTTCTGGTTTTGAGGAGGGAGGTGGAATATATTCATGTGTCTTTCATTGCATAGCATAATGAAAGTATGGTGAGATAACATGCTGTCTATACGCACACACACATGTCTGCGTGTGTATGTATGTATGTATGTAATACTGTATGTGTGCATAGAGGATGTGCATATGTAGTGCACATGCAGCTTTTGGACATGGCAAGAGAGAAAGAGGCAAGAGAAACTCTCCCTTTGAGCTCATTCCCTTTCATCGCTGTCCAGACATGAAAGGAGGCAGTGCAGACATCTGCTAAGCTTCATCCTGGCCCTGGTGCTCATTCCCCATATCCTATGCACCAGGCATTGCTGTTTTTACTTCTCGCAACTCAAGCATGGGAAAAGAGGAGGGGGAAAAAAAAGAAATAAAATAAAACACTTCCTCCAAAGAGCATAGCCACGGGAATCGCAGGACTAAGAGCAAATAATGATTTCCTTCTCCGCTTTTTAAGTAAATACTGCTGCACAATGAGCTATCGGGCAGGACAGGTGCAAAATAATAGACTGCTTTTCTGGCCTCCTCGGCCCCCATGGGGCCACTGCTAACTGCATCGGGTACTCAATTTTCTTTTGTTATTTAAAAATGTGTTTGTAGATTCCTGTGGGGGTGGGGAAGGGGGGGAGGCGAGCCCTGATCTAGAATCACCAAGAGGATTTATATTTTTGCTTTATTAATGGAAAGCTACCTGCCGGTGCCAGGGTTTGTCTTCCCGGGGAGGCTTTTAATGCATCTATCCAATGCAACAGGGCTTGGGAAGGAAAGTCATTCTAATCAGCATCCTGAGTCTTCCGGAGACGGTCAGCATAGATACTTGCAACAGCTTCCCCAGGCCTCAGTTTCTCACTCAATAACAAGAAGAGGGGATACTTTTCTCACCTGTCTCAGGGTGTTTGTTCATGGTAAAATGATTTAAAACCTCACGGTGGCCTTGGAACACCACAGCTCATCAAGAAGTTAAAAGGGCACAGGAGGGTGACATGGCAGAGGTTCCACCTCAGAAAGGCTTTATTCAATTGGGTAATTAATCCTTCCTCATTCTCCATTTTTAGAGCAGTCCATCACTTCAGATAAAGCTAGACACAATCGCCGGAGCATCTGGCTGGAGGGGTACCCCATAGCTTGTCTCATTCAGAGCCTCGCCTCCAGACTCAGATCTCTGTGGCTGTGATGGACTTGGGCCTTCACCTCTTGTATTCCTCAGAGGCACCAGTCATTATCAAAGGACAAGTCTAGGATAGAGACGACCTGTAGCCTTGAACAATGATTTTTCAAGATATTATATTATTGTGGTAATTACAAATTCTACAGACCAACTCGCATTTGCTTACCTCCTATCTGCGGAAAAATAATAGTCACGTTTTTAAAGGTTTATTGTATTTTTTAGTTGTGAGGATATGTGAGCGGAGGTGTGCACACAAGTGCAAGTGTCTGTAGAGACCAGAAAAAAAGTCTCGCGCCCCGTGAAATTAGACTGGCAGTTGTTATAATGCCCAACATGGGTACCAGGAGCCAAACCTGGGCTCTCTGCAAGAGCAGTTGTGCTCTGAAAGGATGAGCCATCTCTCCAGCCTATCAGATCGATCCTTGCCATCTGCAATGGGACACACAAGGATGCTCCCCCATTCCACATCCAGCTTCCTCTCTGAGGTTTTTACTGCAGCACCACAGGCACTGCCTTGAAGCTGGAGCATTGGAGAGGCTTCTGTTGTGATGCAAGTCTAAAAAGAGACCTTCCTCTCTTTCCAGAGCCTGGATCAGTAAGCAGAAGTGAAGGGACTAGAGAAGTTTCTCCAGGTCTAAGCTGAGTACATTCTGCTTGCCTTCAGGAGCATCTTCCCCTTAGAAGCTCCAGTCCTCCAGGGGCTGCTCCATCTCACCATCCTTACCTCTAGGATGTCAGAGCTTTTGATGTGTGCTGTGACTGGGAGGCTAATGTCTGCTGTGGAGCTAGACCAGGATGAGCCAGCGTCCACAGCTGATGAGGTCCAGCTAGTCCCCCCCACATTGTCTTCCCCTGGTCTGTTAGGCCTTGGACCACTGCTTTCTTTTCTCCTCAGGATGATCCCGGGAAAGACGATCTCACACTATCTGGAAATCCATATTTGTTATTTGTCATTTGGTTGCAAAACTTTGCTCAATTTTCTCTCCACTGGTCCACTTCCTGGCTTCTGTGGGAACGATGTCTTAATTTATTAGCATTTATTAACAACTGCCCAATTTAGTTGAATAAATTACCAGAAACTGTGGCTTCTAGGTCTAAGGCCAGGGATACTTTGACAAAGAGAAAGGGGAAATGGTTCAAGGACATGTTGAGAGCTGAGAGCAGTGCCAGGAGAGGTCCTAGCAGTGGGTGCCCTGGTCAAGGTCTATGATTACCTGGGCAGAAACAGGACAGTGGCACTGCTGGGGATGGGTGGCAGAGTCCATAGGACACCTGTCCATCTGTATGACAGACACACCTGAAGACAAACTGTGCACCTCACAGTTTGTGTATGAATACATCTTCTCCACTAGGTGGAGTCATGGGAGAATACAATTTCAAGACAGGAATACTGAAATATCAGGAAGCCGAGGCTTTAAAATTGATTTCTATTTTAGTTTACGGTATTTTATTTTAGATACAATGTCTTGTTATGTAGCTCAGGCTGACCCTGAATTCACTGTGCGGCCCAAGTTGCCCTTAAATTTGCAATCTTTTTGCTCTGGCCTCCAAAGTCATAGGTATGCATCACTATACTCAGATGAGACCTGGATTTTACTTGTGTTTCTGTAATGTCCTACCTATGTATTAAATCATTATTTAAGGCCCAAGCCAGAGTCTCCTCATCTCAGGAAAGGCAGTGATGATAATTCATAAAATTATTCTGATTATACCATGAGTAGAAACTTGAAAGTACCAGCCCATTGGTGGTTAGCTACTGTTAGATATCATCTTATACGCTTAGGGCTACTGTGATGTAGTCCTACAAGAAGATGGCTTACAGAGATGGTTTAAAACAAGCTTCTCATAGTTCTGGAAGCTTCAAGGTCTAGGTCAAGGTCCCCACATGGCTGAATTCTGTTGAATGGTGTCTTCAGAGCCAACAGGCTGATTGATTGCCTCTTTGGTCTCATGTAGGAGAGAGTGGAAGGAAGCAGCTAGCTCCTTGGTGTCTTTTCTTCTAAGAACAAACTCTCACAAACTAATTACTTCTAAAGTCCTAATTTCAAATACCATCACACGGGGTATTCAACTTCAACACATGAACCGGGGAGACAAAAACATTCAGACCAAACCAGATACTGTTACCGGTTTCCCGCAACCTCCCAGCTGAAGGACTCTGGACCTGTAGATCTGCTCCCAGCGAGTATTTCAGAATGATCCTTTTACCCAGCCCATTCTGATATTCCTAATACCAACTGCACCCCTGGAAGTGTTTCTTTAAAAATGCCCTTAGCATTGAGGATAATTTAGGTGCCCCCTTAGACATATAGGAGAAAAACAGTCAATATCTAATGTATAGCAGAAGAAATATAAAGTATTTAATAAACCAAATAAACATTTACAGAAACAAACACTAGGCTTGACTGTAATAAACATCAAGGTAAAAGACTATTAAATTACACTCTGTTTTGAAAAATGAAAAAGGCTTAAAAATATGAACAGAATCTTTCCAAGGATCTGGGGCAGGGCGAGCCACCCACATGCTGCTCGCAGGGGCATAAAGAGGTAGAACCTCTCCAGTATGTCCACTATGTCCAGTACGTCCAAGTCACAATAGGAAGAAGCAACAGGCTCAGTGCAAAAGATGAATTCACAAAGTGTAAAAATTTAGGGTATGATGAAGTTGACGTTTCAAATTAATAAAGCATGGATGAATGATCAATGGGTGTAGCTGAGACAACTGAGCAGCCATCTGATAAAATATTCATTTTGATCCCTACCTTGCCACTTATGCCAAAATGAACTCCAGGTGGGTCGCAAACAGGACAAAGGAATCCGTGAAGGCCCTTGGAGAAAACAAAGGGGTAATCCATTAAGATCTGAAAGTGAGGAAAGCCTTTTTATAAAGATGACTTCATTTTTGTTTCCATAAATATATGATTTATTAGGTGCTAAAAAGCCAGAAAAAATATTATCATGTGAAATACAGCCCAAGCTGGTGACAGTGACTAATACTTCTGTGAGCAGATTCATCTGGTGAACTCAAGTCATTTGTGATTCCATGAGGCTTTTACAACACTTTCCACAGGGAAACCCATGCAGACAGGAGGACGAGGCTCCCCCGGTCCTAAGCCTGGACTGAACCCTGGAGTAAGGAAATTTTACTTTTCCTATTTCCTATTTTTGTTGGCTTTGTTTGTTTGTTCTTGCCTGTAAATACACGGAGAACAGCAATATGGAAAAGAAAGTAAAACTCTTTTCTCCATGTTTTTCAGTTTTTAAAGAGACCACACTGGGTTTTTAACTTTGTTTTTAGAAAGAGCATAGTGTGACTATATTGTATACTGTAGAGCTCCTCCTGTACTCTTTGGGGGCAGTATCCTATAACCAAAACCTTCGTTACTCATGCAGCAAATGGACTAGTGACCTCACTGAGTGAGATGGATAAAAACTCACATTATTCTACATCAAGTTCTAGACGACAGGACTGTCCTACTGAATGTATGAAAACTCTTAGCTTTCAGAGCACAGTGGGTAGATGAAAGACAGCTTATATATATATTATTTTTGTTTGTTTTTTTGAGACAGGGTTTCTCTGTGTAGCCCTTGCTGTCCTGGAACTCACTCTGTAGACCAGCCTGGCCTCGAACTCAGAAATCTGCCTGCCTCTGCCTCCCAAGTGCTGGAATTAAAGGCGTGCACCACCATTGTCTGGCAAGACAGCTTATATTTAAAGAGTGCCTGCACATCAGCAGAGAAAGAGCAACCACTCACTAGAGATTGAGAGAGGATACGAGCAGTCCACAGGAAAGGACATACAGATGGCTTTCAGACGGGTAGAAAGGTCACTGATCCCACTGCAATGAAATACATGCAAAGTATAGAGAAAAGACACCATTCTTCATGTGCCACCAGGGCAAACATCGCAAGTAGGACGAGATGTTGGCAATGAGCGTGAGGGAAGCCATACTTTTAAGTGTCACTGGTGAGAATGTCTACACTGCTGAAGTGAGCTATTTACCAAGTGTGGTGGTTTGAATGTGACCGTCTCCCACAGTCCCCAGCATTTGAATACTTGCTCCTCAGCTGACGGAACTGTTTTGGAGAAGTGTGGCCCTTCTGGAGGAAGAGGTCACTATGGGCAAGCTTTGAGGGTTTAAAGGCTCATTTTACCCTCGGTTCCCTAGCAACATATAAAACCAGGTGTGGTGGTACATGCTTTCCCTTGGCTATACAGAAAGTTAGAGGCCAGCCTGGGCATACGAGACCCTATTTTTAAAAATTCAGTTACACACCTAGGACCTTACTTTAGATCATACTAATGATAGGTCACTAGTTAAATGTGTCATACATAAACATAACATCTCGTTATGTAACACCTTAGAAGAACGTGACTAGTCTTTATGAACTGATATACAGCAATACTAAAAATCAATTGACAACCAAAAATCAACCAAAGAAACAAACATAGCTCTGAGTTCAGTTTCTCAGCACCAGATTCTGCAGCGCTGGGGAGAGAGAAGCAGGAGGGTGTGGCTGGTTATCAACTCAGCCTGAATCAGTGAGAGACTTGGTTCTTCCCAAAATAAGACAGAAACTAATTGAGGAAGACGCCCAACACTGACCTCTGATCTCCACACACACATGTATATATGTTCACATACATCCCCTTAAAATTCATATGAATGCACATGTACACATACATATACCCTACACAAACACGCCAATATGGATAGACTGGGTTTATTACAGTAAAATTTGTGAGGGAGAAAATTTTTTAATAAAATTTCCATTTTTTTTTGCATTGAAATTGTCACAGGTATGAAAGATAGGACTGTCCTTGGGTAGGGAAGTTAAGTGGCTGGGACACAGAAATATCAGGTAGATATTTTCAGCATGTACATATATGTCCCCCCCCCCCCGCCTTTGCATTTTTATTCTGGTTCAGTTGCTAAGGCGTAAGAAAATATGACTTATTTACATCAAGATTTAAAGGCCCGAACTAAAGAGCAAGCCATAGTGGTTTGAGTAAATAAATTATGATATATTCATAATAGACAACCATGAAGGCATCAGAAAGGAAGTTAGAAAAGGATGCTTATGCACATAGTGAATAGTTTATGTTATATGGGTAATTTCGAACATGAACCAGAAGATGGAATGTTGCTATATCTGTAAAAAGAAAAACATAAAATGTTGTATGATCAAATAAGGAAATGTACCTAGGAAAGGACAAGAAGAATCTGAACAAAAATATCGTCTTCACAAATTTCCTTGTGTTCTTGCATGTGGGTTCTTCAGGATGCTGGAGGCAATGACGTGTACAAAATATCATGGCTCTGGTACTTATCGAGTATAGTCTAGCAGGGGAGATGCCAAATGAGGAAAGAGAAAAGATCCAATGAGAAATAATGACAAGAGTTGGTTGGACAAAGCATCCCTGGAGAGCTGCTAAGAACGAGTCACCAAGGGATGACAGGGACCTGGGCAGATGGAGCAGTGGGTTGGATCTGTCATGAAAAAGAAAGGGACCCAGTGAACGCAGAGCATGTGATGGGGAAGAATGGAACCAATAGAACCAATAGCAAGAGCCCAGGAGCCCAGGCACGGAGCATAAGGCACGGCACACATGGCATGGAACACACGGGACCTTAGGGCTACAGTGGAACTAAGATTTTATTCCTGATGTAGCAGTTTCGAGAGTGGCTGTTGCCGAACCTGCATCTCACTGAAGGTGACATGTTTGTCTTCTTTCTACTTTTAAGATTTCCACCATCCGCGGGGGTCTGAAAGTTCACCATGCCACGTTCGAGAGTCGATTTCTGTCTTCTTGTTTTGTTTGGATTGAAAGGACTCTCAAAACTGTCTTTAAGCATTTCTGGAAAATTCTCAGCCACTGTTGCTTCATACATTGTCTCAGCCCTGTTCTCCTACCCATGTAAATCTTGAATTAAACAAAGACCAAGTCTGTTTCTTCATTCCCAATCCCTCTTATACGTCTTCCATCGGGGGTAGTAGTCTCTAGATACTGAGTGAGCGTCTGTTTCACCAATTCCTGTTTGCCATTAGACCCATCAGCTCAGCCACTATTACTCTAGTTGTCATTTCTAAAAATCTCACTTATTCCATCTCAAATACCCTAGGTTGTGCCTTTGTAGGCCCCCATGAAAATATTTTAAAATCTTATTTACCTTTGGGCAAACACATGTCTTCCATAATGCTTCTGTTAACTTACTATGGGGCTGGTGGCTCTACTCTTTTTTTGTCTGTTGTTTAGAATGATTTCTCTCTCCTAATTTTCAGTTGTGCCTTGGTATTTTCAACTGTGTTTTACTCACTGCCCTTGGACATTATTTTGGAGACATCTCTGAAATCTAGAAGCATTTTCTAAACAGACGAGTTGTGTTTAGTTTTGCCTTGATGCACTTCCAGAGTTTGGCCATAGTGAACCGAATTCATAGCAATGAATGACCTTTTCAGTTCCAAAGAATCTGTCCCATATATTAATTAGATGACCGTTTTGTGCTTATAATGTCTAGGAAAGAGATTATTTTCCAATGTTTTGATCTTCACAGAGCTAAGAACATGTTTTAAACTCCTGAGATGGCAATCCAACATCTGCTCTTTGATACACCCTACACGCCACCTCCAGCTTTGTGTAGAAGATGGCTATCTTTTTGTTTTGTTTTGTTTTAAGACAAAGTTTTTCTGTGTAGCTCTGGCTATGCCAGAAATCATTCTGTAGATCAGGCTGGCCTTAAACTCAGAGATCCACCTGCCTCTGCCTCCGGAGAGCTGGGATTAAAGGCGTGTGCCACCAACTGCCTGGCTGAAGATGGGTATCTTATTGCACACCCCACCTTGAGACTCTTGGGGATTTGATTCTTGTTTCCATTCTCTTGTGAGCCTGTGACTGGCTGACCCATTTCAGGAAATGATGAAGGAACCAAACTCACTATTTGACTATCTGGATTCTTAATTTCCTTTACCTTTTGATGAGGTGGTTCCTTATCATGTAATTGGTAATTCAATGGTTTTAAATGAATTTTTAAAAACACTATTAATTTTTAGTTGTTGTCAGCACAAGGTTTTCCAAACAACTGAGCTGGCCTTATTTTTCAGAAAAAGTTAATTCTGAGGGCAGTTGGGAGCCACTAAAGGCATTAGGCAAAAGAGAGGCCTGATCCAGTTCACTTCTCCTTACCCCCGTCTCTTTCTCTCAACTTTGTATTGATTCTTTGTGAGATGACTCTGATGAGGGTGTAGGTGAGCCAGTCCCAAGTATCACCCTTGTACCCACGTCATGCACCCCAATCTCACCCATCTCCCCGACTCCTGATATCTGTTCTTTATCCCTGCAACCTCCTCAACAAAATAAAAGAACAAAAAAAGAAAAAAAAAACAAATAATAAAACATAGAGAATGTCTACTCATGGAAACTCATGTCCCAGTGTGTCCCAGTGTGTCCCAGTGTGTCCCACAGTCTATTTATTCACCTGTCTAACATCTTCGCTTGCAAATGTTCATTGCAGTGAGTCATTGGTTGGGTTTGAGCTCTCTGGCTTCTGTGACATCATCAATATTGGAGGCTCATAGGGACTCCTCCCCGTTATCCTGTTGGATCAGCAGGACTGGTCCTTTCATGTGTCCCAACCATTTGCAGATGAGATAGATTTTGGAGTGGGCCAGTTCGGAGCCTGGGTCATAGCTGAAGTCATCAGCACACTGCCTCTCCCCTATGTGCACTGCCATGGCAAGCACTCCTGCACTGCTCCAGCTAGGACAGCTCTGCTGCTCTCATGCCCTCGGGGCCAGCCATCCACACCTATGCCTTCAGAACCAGCTCCACTGTGGTGCCCAGTCTAGGTGTATGGCCCACTCTCCCAAGTACTACAGCCTGGGAGAGGTTGGGCCAGCTCTCCCACACTCTCGCCCTTGGGGTCAGCTCACCTGTGTCCCCATTCACCAGGGCCAGCTCTACTGTGCTGCCCAGGCAAAGAGTCCAGCTCTCCTGAGTGCTGTAGCTGGTGACATGCAGGACTAGCTATTCCAGCTGCTGAAGGTGAGAGGGGTGAGTGGGGGAGGGTATCACCCTTGTACCCACATCACCTCATGGTAGAGAAGCAGGGCTAGCTCTCCTATGCCCATGACCCTGAGGTCAGCTTTCCTGACTACTGGAGGTTGGGAGGGCTTGGAAGGGAGCATCACCTCTGCACCTGTGCCAACCCACAGCAGATAAGTGTTGGGTTCAGCTCTCCCACACTCACCCCCTTGGAACTGGCTCACCTACACCCCCATCAGAGTCAGCTCTACTGTGCTGTCTGGGTGAGGCACACGGCCCACTCTCTGGAGTGCTGTAGCAGATGAGAGATGAAACCAGCTCTCCAGAGTGCCATAGCAAGTGAGGGGCAGGAACAGTTCTGCACAGTCCCTGGACATCCACATGGTCCCCAGAAGCTGCCCCAACAAGGGACATCCTCATGTTCTCTAGTGGTAAGATGGGCCATGGATACCAACCCCTGCCACTGTGTAGCCATAGACTCAGGCCCCACCATGGCCCCAGGTGGCAGGGCTGGCCACTCACAACACTCTACCCTCGAGTCTCTAGTTCTATCTCTCCATAATGTTCAGGCTGCTCCTCTTCTCTCTCTCTCCCACCTGACCACCACAAGCTTGCACATTATGGCAGCTCATGCTGCAGGCTAGCAAAACAGCTGGCAGGGCCCTGGATGACATCCTCTGCATTGCACGGTGGCAAGCACGTGTCTACAGCCCACCTGTGCTGTGTGTAGGTCGGCAGATCTCTGGTCCACAGGTCTCTGTCTGTCTTCCTTTTCTAGCTCTATGCTGCCTGAATTTGATTTAATTTTTCTGAGTCCTAGGCATAAACCATCTTTGGCCACCAAGCCAGGCATTAAGCTAGGATGAGCAAAGGACCGCCCACCTGCTCTGCCTCTGACTGATATAAGAACAATACCTCTAACAAAGGTATCTTTTTGCCCATTGCCAGGGGGTTCTCTCTCTCTCTCTCTCTCTCTCTCTCTCTCTCTCTCTCTC
>JANHMN010000024.1:8387197-8444811 GCA_030674055.1 Rhabdomys pumilio | reverse complement strand
AATCGTGGTTAGCGATGGCCATGCATGGTCTCACAGTCTCTAGTCCCCCTTCTAGAAACCCTGGTTAGCAATGGAATTTAATGTAAAAGAATTCTAAAGTAAATGAGAAGTTAGTGCAGAGAGAGGCACAAATGAAATACCCAATAAATATTATCTCCTATTGCTAAAGAGAAGATTGAATAAACTAGAATGTTAACAACAAGACTAACGCGGGTCTGGAGAGAGGACTCATCAGTTATGAGCACTCTTGAAGAGGACTTGAGTGTGGGTTCCAGCACCCACATGGTGGCTTATGTCCATGATTCCAGCTTCAGGGGATCTGGTGCCCTCTTCTGGCTGCTGTGAACAACACACACACACACACACACACACACACACACACACACACACACACAGAAAAAGTATTCCTACCTATGAAATAAAATCTTAAACAGACAAACAAATCCCACATGGTCCTAGATGAGTGTCCCTTCTTTGAATTTTTAATTTGAGTGTTATTTAACAAAAACTTGAGTGGTCAGTTAAATAGGGCCTCCCTCAAATTCATGTCCATCAAGAAACACTCAGAAAGAGGGGGCCAGTGAGAAAGGTGCTTGCTATCAAACTTGATGACCTGAGTCACCCTAGACCCACATAGTGGGAAGAGAGAACCAGTTACTGTTTGTTGTCCTCTCATCTCCACAAATGTGCTAATCATTCATTCATTCATTAGTTAGTTAGTTTATTTAATGTGTATGAGTCTACATACACAAAGTAGATAGATAGAAAGATATAGATAGATAGATAGATAGATAGATAGATAGATAGATAGATAGATAGACAGATAGATGTAATTTTAGTTTAATCTTGTTTTGTTTAGAATTGTTGAGAATGAAAAGCCTTACTCAGAGATAGGGCTTCTGCCAACGTGATTGGTTTTGTCAAGGGCTTCCTGGACTAGAATGGGTAGTCTCTATGTCCAGTGACTGGCTCCTTGAGAGGAGTTCACATGACACACAGGAGAGAAGGGTGTAGGCAGGGGGAGGCAGAAATCTAAGTAAGTGAGTTACAAGTCTGGGAACACAGGGGTTACTGGCAAGCATCAGCAGTCTGACGCAAGGAGGCCTTCTTTGAAGTATACTTTCTGGGAGGGTAAGGCCCTGCCAAGACCTTGATTTTAGGCTGCGAGCCTTCAGAACTAGAAGACCATAAGCTGCTGTAACAACAACTAGAAGATAATAATATGCCAGCTTCCTCTATCTCTCAAGCTCTCTTTGGTGGGTATCACTGCTTACTGATTTGTATAAAAAACTGGTCTCCTTATAGGTGTTTTACTTATTTATGTATTGATTGATTGACTGATTGGTTGATACAAGGTCTTGCTACGTAGACCAGGCTGGTCTTAAACTCGTAGACATCGCTTGCCTCTGTCTCCCAAGTGCAGCGTCATCCCTGGCCCTTACAGGTGTTTTAAATCATCTGCTTTTTACATGAGAGTCAGACTCACTTCTGAGTTTTTTAGCCCTCTATTAATGAACTCAAGGACTTAGTCAGTTACTCCCAAGAAGGCTTAGTCTCCTTCCTGAATAGAACATAGGTGTTAACTCACTTCTTTTCTTCCTTCTCTTCCCACCTTCTTATCCCAAATGGCCCCAGAGCAAAGTCTGCTGGTCACACACTCCCACCTTCTCGTCACCAGCAAAATTTCCCTTAGTTCCACTAGGCAACCCTTGTAATGATACATGTCTTCTTTTCTCAAATCAATGGCTCTTCATCACTCATTGACCAGATGATTCTGCCAAGGGTTTGACCTGTGGTAGATATCATTACAGGCCCCAATGGATGAATGAACAGCTCTTGCCATTGTCCCACTGAATCCAAAATAAAAAAAATTCCTAGCATCCTTAGCTTGCAAAGAACCATAAAAAAATTACTTCTAATACCTTCCACCTTCCGTTCACCACTGAACATTAAGCCCAAGATGGCTTGTGCGTGACAAACCACCCTGGACCTAGTGGTGTGGAATGTAACACTTTATTTTAACAGGTTCTGTGAGTCTGGAGTTTGAGCAGGGCCACCGGACATGTATATGGTGCAACATACCTTGGTCCTCTTTGAAAGACTCTGGTGTTGGAATGAAGTGATAGAGAGCTCTGCCTGCAGGCTGGCATCAACAGGCTGGCACATGTGGTGGCCAGGCTCAGGCGGTACTGTCAATCCAAGCACCTGGCCTTTCTATGTGGTTTGGGTTCCTCACAACATGGCAACTGCACTTGAAGAGGGAGTGGTCCCCAAATAGACCTTTCAAGAGATGCAAGTAGATGCTGCTGACCTTTTCTGACCTCCATTTCACTGCTTTCTCTTGGTCACTTCTTGATGGCAATGCCACAAAGTCACCTTGTATTGAAGAGTGGCATGTGGTGTAAGCTATGAAAAGGTCATTGCCCTCATCTCTGGAAAACAGAATCTAGTAAAAGTATCCCATGAGACTCTGAATAAGACAACCCTGAGCTGAGGGAACTCCTAAGAAGGGGGTCTTCCAACCAGGACACAGTCTCAACTCTGCATCAGCCACATGTCTCACCCTGTTCTCTCCATGTGACTTTTCCACAGAGATTTTTCATACCTCTATGGCTTGCACTCTGAATGTGCAAGGATGGATGTGGCATTGCAGGTAGCTTTTTATCAAAAGGCCAAGACTAGACATTTCCACAGAAAGTCCAAAGCAAACATAATGATTCTTAAGCTCTTCCATGCAGGTGCACACAGGGAAGATAGATTTCACTATGGAAGACCATTAAGTTCCACAGCCTCGTTGTTGGGTTTAGGAGACATGTTCACTTAACAAAATCTTAAGATGACAGAACTATAGCCATGGATCAAGAAGTCAGTGAATCTACCACCATCTATTTCTACAACCTTGGCACTGTCAAGCCAACTCTACACTGGGTACATATTGCTCAGTCCAAGGTGACAGTGGCTAAGCCCTGAGTGCTAATCTTTCTGCTTTCTTCACCCTTTACATGACTTCGATGCTAGTCCACATAAAACCCCTAAATTAAGTCCAAGGCACCAGCTGAGGCTGTTCTGAGAGGTTGCGGTCAGGACAAGGAAAAATGGTGGAAAGAATCATGGGAAAAAAAAAAGAGTTCCCAGGAGCTGTAAATAGTGGGAATAGAGCACACTCATCTCTTTCGCTGCTCAGTGGGAGCAAGCAGAAGTGATCATCTGCAGAATCCGGTGATGTCCTGTCAAAACACAACTGACTTAAAAACAAAACAAAACATTCCATCAGAGAGCCATCCCTGCTGGGAAGGACCAGGGCACAGCAGTTATTGTCTATAATAGCCATCTGGCAATTATCATACATTGTCTCATACCTTGCTTTGTATCTTGTATGTATCTGAATACTGATGAATTGGTCTCCCGTGCATAGGAAGACTCTGCGGCAGATATGATGGTCTCTCTGAAATGTTGCATACTTCAGATGTGCATCTCAGAATCCTAACTCCCTAATCAGTTATTTATTTTCTGGACTGTTACTCATAAGTACAATGACAAGCTTCTCCCGTTCTTTCCCTTAACCCCTGAAGTATAGTCCATGTCCACTCCCAATATAAACGAGACCGACTTCTCAAGACCAAACCCAAACCATTTGTCAAGGCACTCTCCCTGATTTCTCTGAGAGTATGTACCTCACACCCATCACCTCTTTTCCAGAAATCCCCGTTACACTTCCCATCTCTCTCCCCGACCCTATGATCAGGGCTGTCATCTCTTCTTATTTAACATCATATGTCTGTGCTGAGGTTTCTATCTGGCTCAGAGTCCCTGGAATGGCAGAGACCAGCTTCTGTTGTTTCCTCCATAGTCTGTGTACAAAGCAGGCTCAGCTGTATAGAACAAAGAAGCTTCCGGTAGACAATCCGTGCCTTTCCTGTTGTCCACTCCCTTTTTTGATGTAGAAGAGACTTTTAGGAAAAGTGTGGCTTGTACTGAAGCTTCATTCAGAAGCATGGGATGAGGTGAACTGGCTGGGAGACTGAATCTGAGTCTTCCAGGAGGCACTTGCTGACCTCTGCACAAACCAGCACATCTGTGCCCTTGAAACAGTTAGCAGAGCATGGGAGGGTGGTGACAGGCTACTTCCTTTAAGGATTAGACCCAAATAACTGTCATTCTAAAGACCTTCCCAAGAGTCCCGGCTAGCAGATAAGAGCTATGATGGCCGTCCCCTGTACATTCCGTAAGGAGACAGGGGAGTTTGGAACAGGCAATGATTCACCCAGGAGCCCAAAGAACTAAGCACCCAAGCCTCTGCCTGTGTTATCACTGCCACCCTCCCACCCATCTCTCTCCTGAGCACATGTCCACTAGCAGGTGTGAACGAGTGTGAGTGAGTGTGAGCGAGTAGGCCTTGAAAGAATAGATTCCTATAAAGACTTCAATGGTGTGAAGGGTTGGAATGTTGCAGTTTCCAAGCCGAAGATATAAGTCCTCTTGGACAATCTTTAGTTTACTAAATAGCCATCCTTTGCCCCCATCTGGGTTGAAACTACTATCCTGCCAGACAGATAAAGACTTTTGGAATGTTTTAATATAAGCAAAAATTTAAGAGTGTTATGAGATCGCCCCTAAGGCCTATAGCAGAGTTGTCTACTCAACGTCATCACCGATGTATTTGAAAAGGGTTTTGATACATGGCTCTTTGTTCCTACCGATATAAAAAGTTCAATGCTACCTCATTAAAACATGTACTTGGAAGACCTGAGTCTGTGTCTCTAGACCATCCATGTTCATATTTGGCTCCAGAATAAGCCACGTTTTATTTTTTTATTATTATTCCTTTGAGGTAAGAGCTGTTTGTCAGCACTAGCAACCCCCAAATGAGGCACCTATTGCAAACTTTGAAGGGTCTAAAACCCTAGGATCCAGTGGGAGTACTGAGAACAGAAAATTGTTTTAACCCAAACTAAAGGGGATTCAGATGGGCCAGACCCTTCATTGGGATACTTGGCTTTAAGCTCTTTCTTGTGTCTTTTCTTGCCAAAGCCTTTGATGGGTATTCCTCATGCAGGGCAGGGCAGGGGTGGTCAGTTCTTTGTTTGTTTTTTCCATAAAGGGCTAGCAGTAAAATATTTAGGCTTTCCAGGCTATTTGATTTCTGTTAGAATTGTTCATCTCTGTCATTAAAGCATAAAAGAAGTCATATTTCAAGTAAGCATGGCTGTTCTAATAAAAACTTTTATTTATAAAAAGCAATGGAAGACTGGCTTTGGCTTGCGACCCTTGATCCCAGGCAATCCGTTTCTTGGCCCTGTTCCGTTCCTTTGGCCGCACTCTGACTTCCATACCGAAACCCACTTCAATTGCTTCATCCCTTCCTGCTCCATCTACATTCTACACATTTATTTTAAGGTTTTAGATTTTGCCAATGAAGATTTCATAGATTGTTCCAACCTATACAACTTCAGAGAGTATCCACTGTAGCCCTATGGCACTTACAGCAAGTATTACAGAATTTAGAGTCTAATTGTTTCCGAGCAGGAGATTCTTCAGTGAAGAGAGCAAGTCTTGTGTGGACATATATTTCCTACTCATAGTAGGACTTGACACATAGCATGCCCAGTAAATACTTGCTAATTGCTTAATTGACAAATAGCTACAGCAGTATCTGTCGATTCCTTATTCTTGTGATACGATGTTTAATGGCTCTTCTACAGGATGTAGCATGGAGACATCATGGGGGAAGGGCATTTCCATTTAAGTACTTGTTTGACAGTGTTGTTGAGAATTAATTCTTCATATCCAATAAAGATACTACCAATATGATCAAGAGAAGGTTCTAGAGATGAGAAGAGCCCAGATTCCTTGAGGTTTTGCCACTCAGAAATCCCAGGTATCCTCACAGAAGTGAAGCAGCAGAAGCCAGGGTGATATAGATGTCAGAATCAGAGACGAAGAGTTTTGAAAATTCTCAGCTACTGGCTTTGAGGATGGAAGAGAGGTACAGCTAGGATGCCTGCCAATGCCATCTGGAAACGAATTCTCTCTTTGAGCTTGTCTAAAAACCGCACTTGCCTGACTCCTTGGTGGAAACTCAGTGAGAGGCATTTCAGAGTTCCAGCCCCCGGAACTTGAAGGAAACAATAAACTATCGACACTTTAAGCTGCTGCATTTGTGAGAATACGCTACAGACACAACAGAAAACTAATCCCTCCTGCAAAAGGAAAATCATGTAGTCATGATTAAAACCACCAGGGCACATAAGTGTGTCTGAGTGCGTCACACTTCTCTAGCACTGTGAACACATGCCTAACGTTTTATAGGTTTTATTGCTCTGAAGAGACACCATGACCACAACAACTCTTATAAAAAAATATTTAACTGGGGCTGGCTTACAGTTTAAGAGGTTAGGCCCATTATCATCATAATTGGAAGCATGGCAGTGTGTAGGCAGATGTGGAACTGGAGGAGCCAAGAAGAGTTCTACATCCTGATCTGAGGGCAGCAGAAAGGTACTGGATTCCACACAGGGCAGGGCTTGAGTAAAGGAGATCTCAAAGCCCACCCCCATAGTGACACACTTTCTCCAACAAGGTCACTCCCAATTAGTGCCACTTCCAATGGGCTAAGCTTTCAAACACACGAATCTCTGGAGGTCCTATCTATTCAAACCACCACACCTAAGCAAAGCAAATTAGTGCTGGAAAGATGCCCCGGTGGGTAAAGATGTTTGACACCAGCCTGCCAACTGTCATCAGCCTTTAGAATCCACACAATGCAAAGGGAGAACCAGTTCTCTCTAGCTGTCCTCAGACTGTCATATACACATGCACACAATACGAAAATGGAAAGATTTTTTTTTAAAAGAAAAAGGAAAACAAATGTAGGAAGAAGCTCTCTGACACACTCAGAAGTTGCAGCCCATCTCCATAGGGAGGGTGTAGTGGAACTAAACAGATGGCATTATAGCGCATGTGCCAGGCTTCCTTCTCTCCCTGCTTTGATTCCAGCCTTCCTCCCCATCTATGGCAGTACTCAAGATGAGACTTCTGCCGTACTCAATTCTTCCTGAATGTACACTTAAAACACACCCCACCCCATGTTGTCTTTTAACAATCATCTGGGCGTTTCTCAATCCAGGTGAGTGGAAAGTTAGGACCATCACAGCACCTGCATCTGGATGCCACACCTCCGAGAAAATTTATCCTCCACTCAAGAGGAGACCCAAAGTAAGTTATTTGAAAAGAGCATGGAAAGTCTTTGTGGAAACAAACTTCCAAGTGACATTCTGTAGACAAGCTGCTCTTCGAGGTCTAGACAGAGAAGCATTGGTTCTGGAGATCCGGGTTTAAGGTCTGACTCAGCACCTGCTACCTGACTTTGAATGAGTCACTTAACTAAACTCTTAGATATTAACGCCAAATGACTGCAAAGGTTATGGAAGATCTGTCCAGTCCCATTTAATTGGCCCCAGAGAGGGATACTTAGCGTCTCTGATCATCTGGACTTAGTAAAACTTGTATTGCAAACTTGTAATAAAGCTATCCAGGGACAAACCCAAAAGGTAACTCTATTATCTTGATTTGGGGGGTATCTAGGACACCAGCAAGACCTCCATCAGCAAAGGAGAAGCAGCAATGACTCCTCCATGACCTCTCAAGCCAAAGATATGACCAGGTACGGGTCCCAACTGTAGGCATGTATTTTAATATGGGTTAGAGTGTTTGTGTATGTGGAGATGAGGTGGTTATATGCTTAAATTAATCATAGAAACCCTGTTTCAACACCCAGAAAAGCAAACAAAAATCTCTTTTTTGAAACCTGCCACAGCCTCGAACCAGGTTGTTGCTTCCCAGCCACTGTAAATGCCATCGCTATCACCCTTACCTCTCACCACGACCCAGTCACCTTGAACATCTTGTTATAAAATAATTCACTCTAATTACTCCCGACGACACTATCCTTCATTGACAGCTTCAAGGGGTCCTCCTCCTCTGTGACCTCCATTGCTGTCACCTCCCTCTCCTCACTACCATCCCCCTCGCCAGCTTGCATGACTGTGCCCACTTTGCATAGTCTTCTTCATTTGTGATTTCACTCTCTTGGCCCCCAGCCATGGTCCTCTGCTCTCTCGAAGGCCATTCATGCTCCTCTGGCTCCCTTTTCAGATCACTGCTCCACGCTCTATTTCCAGTTTTCCAAATATACTGTAGACACTGCCCCACAGACATTCAAATGGCGTACTGATATAAGTCTAAATCTGAACTCCTGCTGACTTCTATAAAAAAATAAATAAAAACGTGATGGTTAAGAAAGCAGCTTTTCACGCTTTTATAGGCTCTAGTTCCAGGCTCTGTTCCTGTCTGACTTAGCTGTGTGGTCCTTGGACATGCATTTTTGGGTCTCTATCTCCTCATCTACAGCAGTAGAAAATAAAATTACCTGCTTTGCAGAATTTTTTTGAACAGGTTTTAAAAGTAATGTACTGACGTCACATTGTTACTGCCCGGGGCATAGTCTTGGTTTAATAAATGTTAGTTGCTGTTATATCTAACAGATTTTCCTGAAAAAGACAAATTTTTCTTTCTGTCAATCAACTTGTCGTCCTGACTCCACCCTACACCCACTGTTAACTACAGTCATCCCTCAGTTACATTAGGCATTAGGTCTAGAACCTCTGTAGATATGAGAATTCAAGGATGCCTAGTCCACTTACAATTATGGGGAATTTGCATAAGTAATCTCTAGATGACTTACAATACCCAAGACAATATAAATGTTACATAAACAGTTGTTATATTGGATTGCCTAGGGAATACCTACAAGAATGTAGGTTTGGCCCTTGTTCAATACTGATACACTTTTACTCAGATCCCTGGTTGACTGAGCCTGTGAGTGTGGAACAGAGGATGTGGAGGGTCAAATGCACTGCATGGCTTGCTCCTATTTACAGCTTTCTCCTTATTCAACCCTTCTTGTGAGGGCCAATTGCGGCCTGCTGCTGGCTGTCTCTGTTCTGTCTCTTCTCCCATCTCTCCTGCACACCTGAGAGTTTTATCTTCCAGAAGTGTAAATTCCACACATTATTTTTCTGCCTCTAACCCCAAAGTGGCTTCTTAGTACATTCTGAATAACTGGCATGCAAGGCCAAGGCCTTGGTGAGCTTGTCGTCTCGGGCATTGCTTCCTCCCACTGTCCGGTAGGTACTGCACAGTATACTTGAAAAACCACAGTACTGCAAGCAGGCATCTTGTTTTTCTGATGTGTCCTGTCTCCTCTGTCACTCACACTGCCCTTGAAGCTGAACAACAGCAGCAGCATTTAATGATCTTAAACACTTTTCAGTTACAGCTTCTTTGAAAATCTAATGAAAACTTGAATTTCTCCAACAAAGACGTAAATAAACCAACACCCACACCCATGTAAATTTCCCACACCCACGGATGACCTCACTCCAATTTTCTTTTGTCCACCTTGGGATTACTTCTTTTCATCATTAAATTCCCAAAGGAATAGGAATATCTTTTAGGAAACTCATTCTATTATTTCCTATAGATCAGTTACTCATAGTGCTGGCTTTCCTTAATTTCCAGAGACACGTTTTTGTTGATGTTATTGTGGACCGAGTCTCTAAACAAGGTTCAAAGAGTATCAATATTGAAAGGACAAGATTGCTGGGCAGTAAAGTGAGACTCTTGGGTGACACTCTAGAGCACCTAAGTCAGAATCTCTGAGGTTGGTGGGAAGATCCTGAGACCAAGTTTCATGTGTTGATCCCACTGAGGATGCCAAGAAGCTGTGGTATCACCCATGGTGGAACCAGTATCTCAGAGACAAAATGTGCAGAGGTAGTTTGGCGCCCCACTATTCCTTCTGGTCATTGGCCACAGGAGACCTTTCTCCTGCCATCTTGCACTACTCCAGTTGGGTTATTTCTTGACCAGCACACTCTGGGGTGGGACGGAGACTGGTGTATGCTCAGGGGTCCAGCATCTAGGTCACTGTGTTGCCTCTGCTGAAGCTGCCTTCTTGTTTCACACCCTTATCCTGCTATGGTGAAGAGGTTTCTGCTTTATCTTCCTTTGGTACATCTTACCACATTTAGAGGGGATTCCAGCTTGCCTGAATTATGATCGTAATTTGGGTAAATGCCTTATCGCCACTTTCTGATTGTAAGGCTCTTCAGGGTAGACTAAACCAATTTCCAGGTTTGGCATAGCCATCGCACTGCCTTATTTCACCCAGACAGATGAGCTCTCTTCCCTCTCCCTCTCCATTTTAAATAGGTGAGAACATTACAGCACCTCTTTTCCCTCTCTACCTCCTGCCTCTGCTGCAGTTCTCACGTTTTCCATAAATCTCTTCCCAAGAAGTTCTAATATGCACTGGACACTGCACTTTTAAAGTGCTCAGAGCACTTACAGCCTATTTCAAACAAAATACAAACAAAACAAAACACCCCCCCCAAAAAGTAACAAAACTTTGGACCTAAAACTATATGGCATAATAGTTTTTATGGTTTGGATTCTTCTGTACAAAGATGTGTGTCAAGGCTGGGTTCCCGGTGTGATGAGATTGAGGTGGTGAGACCTTTAAGAGGCAGGGCTCAGAGTGAGGTAGTTGAGTTTCCTTCCTGTTTCTGTGATAAAACATTTTGGCAGAAAGAGCTTAGGGGAGAAGATGATTAACTGTGTATACTTTCAGGTTACTGTCATCATTGAGAGAAGTCAGGGCAGGGACCAGAGCAGGAACCAAAGCTTCCCACAGTGGGGTGGGGAATGCATCAATTACTAAACAAGAAAATCTCACACAGACATGCCCATCATGTCTGGGCAATCCCTCAATTGAGACTCCTCCTCAGGTGACTCTAGGCTGTGTCAAGTCGACAGTCAAAGCTAAGTAGGGCACGAGGTAACAGTCAAATGACCCACCTGTTGATGGGGTTAATGCTAATCTCCAGAGTAGATTTGATCTCACAGCATCACAATATTTAGATTTTCCAGCCACAAAAAAAAATTTAGATAGGACTCAATGTCAGATATTTGGTTTCAGAAACACAGACTAACACAGTAGTTAAGGTCCCTAGGTTCTGTATCCAGGCAAACAGGCAAACAGGTTTTGAAAAGTCCATTCTAGCTTTAAATAAGAGCATGGTTTGAACTTAGCTCCAGGACTTGTTTCAACATCCATAAAGCAGAAGTAATATCATATATATACATCTTGTGGTACATTTACAAGACTTCAATGAGATAATGCATATAAAGCCCCCAGCGCAATGCTCAGGATATAGTAAGCATTCAATAAATGTTAGTTTTATAGAGCTGCCTCGTATAAGTCAGATTAGGCTAAGTTATGCTATGGAAAGAAGTAACCTCAGACATTGCTCTTGACATAAGCACGGGGTTATTTCTCGCTCATGCTAAAAGTCTCAAGGAATCTACTCTATATTGCTCAGCTCCAGAAACCAGGCTGACACAGGAGCTGTTACTGTAACATTGCCGGTCGTAACAAGAAAGTGAGACTGTGGCAAAGCAAGAACTGACTCTCAGAGCTTCTGCTGCGAAGTGACACCTATCCCTTCCCCTCACACTCCATTGGCCGGTCACAGTGGCATCTAATTCCACTGGGACAGAGAAGGAGCACTTCTACCCTCAGAGTGTGGAGGGGAAGAAGTAGCTTGTAAGTGCTTAATTTACGCTTGGTTTCTTGTCTCAGTCATGTGATTGGCATGTCTTGGTGGCCCACCGAACCCAGCACATAGTAGAAAGTGAATGTATATTGTGTGGATAGGTGGTAGGTGTCTGTCACGTTTCTACAGGATGTTTGAGCTGCGTCGAGTGGTTGAAGGAGAGCTCTTCACTGATACGTGACAAGTGTCTGAGAGTGTCAACTGTTGAACTGACAGCAGAGGACCACAGACCCCTGCTTCTTAAAACAAATGAAGCCCGTCCGTCCACTTGGGACATCTACCTCATCTGAGCATCTTCCAAGTTTACCTGTGATGGCTCTTGGCTGACCACTTGACTACACCTAGAATTAACTAAAACCCAAGCGACTGGGCACATCTGTGATGGATTTTTCTTAATCAAGTCATTTGAAGTGGGAAGATACACTTCTAATCTGCATCTCCTGAGGTGGGAAGATCTACTTTTACTCTGGTCCACGCCTTCTGCTGGCACCCCACATAAAGGACGTGGAAGAAGGAAGCTTTTTTTTTCTCTTAACCTGCTTGCTTTTGATTTCACTAGCAAGCCCATTCCTTCACTGGCGTTAGAGTCTACTTCTTCAAGATTAGTGTGTATACAGACGACCAGCTCACACATTCAGCCTTGTGGACAGAGCAACTACTAACTTTTTGAATTTCTGTTGGTAGACAGCCGTTGTTGGGACAGGCTGGACCACAGATTGTAAGCCACTTTACTAAATCTCCTTTTTACACATATAAAGAGACTCACGCTATCAGTTCTGTTCCTGTAGAGAAACCTGATGAAGACATACTTTAGTCTCAAGATTTCCTATTAAACAAGTTGGCAAGATAGCTCAGTAGATGGCTCAGCGGGTAAAGGTGCTGCCGCCAATCCAGACTTCCTGAGTTTCGATCCCTGTGACCCACATGACCAAAGAAGAGAACCAACTCTTGCAAGTTGTGTCCTCTGACTTCCACACAGCATATATGCACCCTTCTCAGACACATACACCTAGCCAAGCAAAATAAATGAAGTAAAATGTAATAGATGTTAAAAGTGATTTCTTATTATTAATTTTTTTATTGGTTTTCTGTAGAATTTGTGGTGTCTCTACCAATTTTACCTATAGATCCACAACTCTAAGACCTGCGTGCGTGTGTGTGTGTGTGTGTGTGTGTGTGTGTGTGTGTGTTTTTTCCTCCTGGGTTATCTAAGGAATAAAAGCACATAGCCTGTGCATCTGGGCACTGAGTAGTTCGAGTTTGCAGAAGGTTGTTCTTTAAATAAATGCACATCAAAGAGAAATATCTGTAGTCTGAACGTTTAATCTTTAAAGAAAATAAAACTTTGTCCCCCAGGAAACTTTGGGTCTGTCTCTATAATTATTCATTATTATTGACTGACTAGTCCTGGTTTTATCCCTAACTTTGAGTGTATTTCTTTCAAGCCACTCTCAATTCTGAAACTTGCAGTGCAAATTCCTTCCTAGGGCTGTATTCACGGCCCCATTCCTGTAGCTTCATCAGATGCTCACCTCCCTGGAGTCCTTCCTCTGCCAACAGCAGATTATGCCTCTTTTGGGAATATCCTTCCCTTCTCTAGAGCTTTCTTCCTCTGTCAGCAACCATCAGATGTTTTCACGTGACCCAGCCACAAAGTCCTCCCTGCTCAGCACTAGAAAGGAATTTCCAGTGGGGCAGCTTACTGCTTTTAAGTTCCCTCCTCACAGGCTTTCCTCTTTCTTTAGGGCAGAATCCCAAACGGGGACGGATGTGATGAAGTCACTTAGAGCTGCTGGTCTGGGGACTGGTGGGGTAGCCAGGAAACTGATCAAAGAGTTCCATAAAACGGAAGGATGTCAGCCCGTTTATTCACTCTTCCCCCCCTTTCTTCCTCTATTTGTTCTTATCAGTGTTTTCACTGAATTATACGTCAATCAGTGTTTGAAATGAGTCCCTTCAGCCACCAGCTCTCTCACAACCTGCTTTAGATTTACGCTGTGTACTTTTAAAAGCTCGCTACATGCCTCTTTCCAACGCAAACTAGTAGCAGGATGCACTTAGAACTATCATGCTGTCTATGACAAGTCAGGAAAGCTAGAAGAAAGAGCTCTCTGCTTTGTACACAACTTCCACATCTCTGGAGCTTACCATATTTCATAACACATAGAAAGTGTCAATGAGAAGTTAGAGATGAAAGTTGGGCGGGGGGTGGGGGGTGTAGCGTTAAATCGGCATCAAATCCAGCAAACTTTCTGAGCTTGAATCCTATTCCCATACCCACTGGTTCTACGATCTTAGATGATGTATGTGATTGTCTCTGCCTTAGTTTTCTCACCTATAAAATGGCTACATCAGGGTTTCACTGGAGATAACACAAACATTCCTCAGGGTTCCTCAAGCAGACAAAGGTTGACTACAGGGGACCAGGTACTTATAAAACTGTTGAAAGACACATGGAGCCTCAGTCAGTATTAAAACCTTCCAAATGCTATCCGTGTACCAACCAACTAAGAGGACACTTACATCTGCCAGTCAGAAAGCTGGGGAAACAGGAGGCCACTGTCCAAACTTCTGAGCGCAGGATCACATCATCACGGGAATAATCCAAGAACACGGGGAACGAAGAGATTTGGAATCTGTCATTACCCCCGCTGACTCCAGAGTCAAACTGTTAGACCATCTGGGTATGCATTAGAACACGAAAAGCACACTTAAAACTCCTCATCACCCTACTTAGCTCAGTGAGGAGTTCCGGTTCTGACTTCCAAAGGGATGAATCAAAATCACACGAGGACGATAAGCTGCAAGGCATTCTGGGAAGTGTAGTTTTTAACCAGACACTGCAGGATAGGAAGTAATCCTGGAGGGGGTGCAATCGCCATTGACCACAAGCAGCCCCGATATGCTGTGTAGGAGCTAACCGAGATTAATTATGAAAAGTGCTTTACACATAGCGGATATCTCACAAATTTTATCTCTTGTTATCATTTTACCTGAGAAAACCTAGCCTGTTAGCTCTGATGACGACTGTCACACACGCATTTCCTGAGAGCTATGGGGAAAAAGTAACTAATTTAATCTAACAGCCTCATATGACAGGACTCTGTTATTTTTGGTACAGGATATAGGCAGAGTCCATGCATTCCTCTTGGTGAACCACATTTCTCGATTTCTTCAGATGACTGGACGTGTAGGCAATGACCCACTTTCAGTCTTCTGATTGAATGTTGTACACTCTTGTTGGGGATGGCAGAATAGCCTAGCCTCTGTGAACGCAGACACTGGGAATTCAGACAGTTGTTTGACGCTCTTCTGTAACCATTGGTCAAAGTATAACATTTTACAGGTATTTCATCTGATGGGTCTGAGGCAGGGGGTTGTGGGTGTGTATGGTGCATGCATATTTGAGCACCTACATGTTCCCCTCTTTTCAAAGCACCTGACTTCTTTCTGGTGCCATGTCTGAGTCTCTCTTTTCTCTTCTTCAGGCAAATCCTCTTCATTACCAGCTCCTGTGCTGGGCCCTACGTGACAAGGGCAGAAAAAGCTCTCAAGAAATTTTCTGTTTGTATGAGAAGACAAACGTGACACTTTAGAACACAGAACAGAGGGAACAGCACTGTTGTGATTGGTAGTCATGGAGTATGCCTTGTAGTACAAGAAATATAAGCTGAAAGCTGAAAGGAAGATGACGGATGGAGTTTCCCAAGTCAAGAGGACTTAGGGAATTAGTGTGTTCCATCGGAAAAAAGGACAGGTACTAAAAGATCAGTGGTTAAAAAGTAGATAGGTGAACCAGAATCAATTTCTGTCTTCCTGATTATTGGAAACACACTGACATGCAATTTGACCTCCAGAAGGTTGGTGTAAATATGGTGCCTGTCTTGCCAAGCTGGGTGCTCTGCCATTCCATAGCCAAGCTGTAAACAGGAAAGAGATACTCTAGAACACAGCATCTGTCTTTTGTGGAAGTGTCTCTGAAGGTTTGGCTCAATTCAGGGTGATAACTCATGTTTCCGCCAGCTTTGGTTTAGTCTCTGTGGCCCACAACTCAGAAACTATGGAATAGAAAAGAGTCCATAAGCCCAACTAGAAATATTCAGACATACTTGCATGGGTGAGAGTAAAGGAATTTAAGCCAATTTTGGCTTCCTTTTTCTTCTCAAGACAGAATACTATATAGAATGTTTATGTATTTCCACCCTCTGGGGGGATGGACAGAAGATACATCACCACCGATACTTCACAGGATGTGATTACACGTGATCTTTATTGTATTCATTGTGCCTTCTGATGCATTCCAGAATTTCTATAATAAACTGTAATGGGAAAAATACTAATAAAAACAATAAAATACATGACTGTTCCACCTCATAGGACCGCTGTGAGAACCAAATTAAATAACGTGTGTGAAAACCCCTGGGAAATGGAACTCATAAATGTGAATACAGCCATCTATGTTCAGAGATGGTATTGTTTTCAGAGTCCAGCCTTGGTGAGCAAGACTACACAGGCACAGCCTTGCCCCTAGGCTGGCACGGCTAGGGTGCTTTGTGTACTCAGTTTTGTCTATGGACCTCAGTGTAGGCATCTCCCCGCAGCATCGCTGCTTCCAGGGGAGCCGTCAAAGGGCTACCTGTTGGGAATGTCTTTGATGCTGGAGAACCAATGCTGCCTACGCACTTGTACCAACATATTTGAACCAACTCAAAAGAGATATGGAATGCCCTAGAAAAGCCTCCTGGAGCCAGTTGCAGCCAGGACTCTTCTCTGGCACCGTTCATTCCAACCTTTGCACTCTTGGTACAGGTGGACAATTCTTTATACCAAGGGGCCAGAATCCTAAGCCAATATCAGCTACCACATAAATACTTGGGACAACTGCAAATGGATGTCTCCTCAGACAAGGTCCTGGGAACAGTAGCTACTCACCCTAATTCCCGATTAGGACTTGGGAGACCACTGGTTTATAGGACCTAGTATTAGACTCTGACATCTTTTCCACATCTTTTGAAGTATGCACATCCTTGAAAATTCAGGCAGATTTATCCATGATGGTGACAGTTAATATTGAAGGTGTATCAGCAAGCAATTAGTACTAAGGGCAATTCATAGACCTTCAATTGATGAGTAAGTAGCTCAACTCAAGTTCAAATCCATCCTGTTTCTCTAATATCTCCTTAAACCTTGAGAAATAATTAACTGTCCCATCACTTGCGTTTCCATGTTACTCTATGTGTATCTCATTTACAGTGTTTGTCACAGCCTGCTACAGTTCTAGTTCAGATGTATTTCCTTATCTTGACTAGGGATGCTGTTAGTTCCTAGGGGCAAGGAATACATATTCTCTACCTACCAGTTCCTGTCATGTAACAATAGCCTTAGTCGTTGTCTGAAATATAAACATTTCCTTCAACAGGTCAGTCAACAAATTTTATTCACTAGCTACTGTGGGCCAGAAACTATGGACATAATGGTGGGTAAAACAGAACAGCCACCTCTGTGGACCTGACCTTCCTGGGGTAGAGGTAATGGAGGGAGAGGAGCACAGACACACTGTTCTGGATGCCTGAAGAGGAACTTCAACCTATTTGAACAGAGACCTGAGTGAGGGAGTGGTCCCATTTGAGATTTGTGGGAAAGGCTGTTGCCAGCAGATGTGGGAACAAGAATGATCAACGAGGAACACTTGGAAGTGGAATGGCAGGGTAAGAGGAGGTTAGACAGAAGGAATGGATGAAGAAGAGCCCAGCTGACTATGGTGAGAAATCCAGATTACACTCTAAACCAAGCTGCTGGGTATCTGCACAGATGCCATATGGTCTGATATGTGTTTTGATTCGACCACAAGAGAATCAGCTAGGTCTGAGGGGGTGGGGGCTAAGGGCAGAAGAAGTAAGTGTGATTAGAAGGTTATTCCTAGATCAAATAGATTCAATAACTTTGACAGGCAAGGTGAGGCTCAGGATTAACTAATAACCTATTTTCAGACGATCAGATGACAAAAGAGTTAAGGGTGGTAACCAACAAGGATCAGTTAATAACATCACTGTGGAACTCTGGGCTGACTGAAGAGCTGCTAGGTGTCTGGCTGCTGCTTAGAGAAAAAAGAGGGAAAGAGGGGCACTAGAGGGCACCGTGATTACTTAGTCCTGAGCCTAGATTGCCCTTGCTTCACATGCTCCCCAAAGCCCCAAACCAGGTGGTACAGGGCCTGGGATTCTGGCAACAAAAAGCGCTGAGACCTTTATAGCAGAGCTAACAGCTGCTGTATCCCCACAGGCCCTATCTACCAGCACAAGACAAGGGGGAAGGAAACCATAGAAAAGGAAGATCCTACTCCCCCCGCCCAGCCCCCAGCCAGGTCTTGTTCTCCAACATGCTGATGGGGACAGGAACCAAGATGTATATCCTTGGGGACACAGCACACCTTCTGTCATCTCTTGGGTTCTCTAGAAGCAGCTGGCTGTGCAGTTTTCTTGCAGAAATAGAGCTGGTGTTGGCCACCAAACTTCAGGGCTGAACACCTTTCTGGATCAAGGCCCTCCAGCTCCCAGGTGTCACTTTTATGTGCTCCTCATAACTGACAGCTGCAGGAGATGATGAAGAAAACGCTCACCTAAGGATCTGCTGTGATTTATTCCTGTTCTATCTCGCTTGTTAAAAAGTATGAAAACACACACACACACACACACACACACACACACACACACACACACGCACGCACGCGCGAGCGTAGGGATGCTGGGAGGTGATTCACAGCCGACCCAGCTGAGGGTGCAGACTTCTCCGAAGAAACTTCTCAGAGATATTTATGACCCTCAGAGTGGCTAGCTAGTCCTGCCTGACACCAGAACCCGCAGAAACGCCTCCAGTACCACCCAGTACGTCTCACACTTTCTTCATCAAAATTCTTCTCTGTCAGACCACTGGGGCCTCCCACTTATTTACATCAGAGTCCTCTGCATCTGAAGCATCTTTCTACTCAGCTTTCTGATTCTGCTTGAGGTGGACGCTCAGCCGATTCTTACAAGTCTGCTCTCACCAGCTGGGCCCAGATCTCTATAGTAGGCAGAATAACAGACCCTCCAGCAGGTTCATATGCCCTGCAAATATGGTACCTTTCCTGACAGAAGGGAACTATGGCTGACATAAAGTGTCTGGAATGGAATAGACATTATCTTGGGCCATCTAGATAGTTCGATGTAATCACATTATCCTTATAAGATGGCAGGGGTCAGAATAATGAGATGTGACAAGAGGGCTAGGGAGATGGCTCAGTTGGTAAAGTGTTTCCTGTGTGCCCACCTATCATCCCAGTTCTGGGGAGGTGAAGACAGGAGGATCCCAGGAGGACCGCTGGCTAACCAGACTAGCTGAATAGGTAAGCTCTAACTTCAGTAAGATGCTCTGTGTCAAAAAATAAAGGGAAGAGATGATGGAGGAGTATACTGGAGAATGACCTCCACATGCATGGCATGGGTGCCTGCACACGTGTATGCACATGCACACATTAACATACTTAAATGCATACAGCACATACATATACACACATGAACACACATACATGCATGCAAGAGGTGTGACAAGAGAATCGGGTTGAATGATGTACTTTTGAAGGTAAAGGAAAGGACCTTGAGCCAACCAATGCAGAAGCTTCTAGATGACAGATAATGCCAAGAACATGATTTGTCCAGAAGCTTCCAGAAGAAATGGAGAGTTACCAATACCTTGAGTTTTGGACTTCTGATACCCAAAAGTGTGAGAGGTGAAATCTGAATTGTTTTACGTTACCAGGGCTTTCAGTTTGGCCAGTGCAGCTCTGCACGCTTCTGTCGTTGAGCATGCCCTTACCCCATTTACTGATGCCTCACTGTGGTCTGTCTCCCACTGGGCCCTGGTGAAAGCCCTTGTCTTTTCAGCTGATCTGGATATTTCAGGAAGTCAGAGCACAGAGCTTTTGCACAGCATATAATAATATGTAGTGAAGAAAGAACTGGAGTCTGGCATGATTGCAGCTGTCCACAAGGCTAGCAATGGCAGTGGGTTGGGATGGAGACAGGAGAATCTCTAGAACTTGCTGGTCAGGCAGATTAACCAATCACTGAACTCTGGCCTCAGTGAGAGACCTCATCTCAAAAAAAAAGAAAGAAAAGAAAAGACAGATTGATAGAGAAAGTCACCTCACATTGACTTCTAGCCTCAACATGCAAACACAAACACGCATACACAAAACACACTAACACACGCAAACATTAAAAGAAATTAAAAGAAGGGATCACTGTTAACTGAGAAACAGTATCACAAAAACCTTCATTCCTGTTCAGATCTGTAGACAGCACACACTTACTTCATTGTGACTTGGTTTACCACGCATGTCCTCCTTACATTCAGGAGTTGTTCTAGACTTTCTATGGCTCTGGCACTAATAAGTTTTTGGCATCCAAAGCTGAGGTCAACAGATAAGACTTTCATGATAGGAAGTCCACAGGTGATTGAGGAAACACAAGCAAGCAATACGAACCATCTATGTTACAAGGAGCCAAGGGATGGTGCACACAGTAGAGGCAACTAAGTTGGTCTGTAGGGTCGAGGAAGGCTTTCTGGAAGAAAAGATTTAGAGGTGAAATCAGAGTCACAGGCAATAGTTAAAGTCATTTGAAAGGGTGATGTAATGTAGGGGGGAGAAATAATATGGAAAACAGCATGGTAGAAAGTATTCATGTACCCATAGCATTATAGCACTAGTCACAACAGCAAGATAACAAATAACATTTGTGCTAATGGAAAAATAGACCAACCTAACACATGTATGCCTTGGCACATCACTTAGTACAACAGAAGGGGACTCTGTTACACGCTACAGTGGGGATGAGTCTTGAGGATGTTGTGTTCAATACAAATAAGCCAGGAACCAAAGAACAAACTCTACCTGGCTCCACTTAGATGCAGAACCTAGAGAAGACAAATTCCTAGAGATAGAAAACAGGATGGCAGTTGCCAGGGGCTTGAGAGAAGAACACAGGTAGTCAGCATCTCAATTTGAGAAGATGAAAAGTATCCACAGAGGGTGAGGCACGGATGGTTACACAGAGGTGAGAATGTACTTTGAAATAGACTCTTAGTGGTTTGAATAGATGTGGCCTCCATAGACCCATGTGTTTGAATGCTTGGCCCAAAGGGAGTGGTACTATTTGGAGCTGTGGTCTTGCTGGAGTAGGTGCAGCCTTGTTGGAAGCTGTGCCTCGTGTGACGCACGGTTCCTTCTGCTACCTGCAGATCAAGATGTAGAACTCTCAGCTCTTTCTCCAGCACCATGTCTGACTGGATGCTGCCGTGCTTCCCACTAGGGTGATAATGGACTAAACTTCTGAAACTGTAAGCCAGCCCCAGTTCCCCAATTAAGTGTTTTCCTTTATCAGAGTTGTGTTGGTCATGGTGTCTCATCGGAACAATAAAACCCTAAGACACTTAGGGTAACTACAAAGATAATAGATTTTGTATAATATGTATTTTACACTAAGTTAGAAACAAATATTAAACACATTGACCAGGAAGACCATGGGCACAATATCTGTGATCATCTCTCATTTGGCCCCCTATGAAGACAAGACCTGGTTCTATCTTGGAAGCCTGAGAGCTTAGAGAGGGCACCCGTAAGTGTATCACCTCAGTTTGGAAACCCTCAATTCTACTGTTCTATACATTTTCTTTGTATCTACTATAGTCTCAGTGATCCTTCCTCTGGTGTCTCTATAGTGGTCCCCAAAGAACTAGAGAGAATTACACACAGCCATGTTAATGACTTTTGGCTCTGTCAGAGCCTCTATATCTCTGTAGGTCTCTAAAACTTGGATGCTTCTGAAGAGTGAATAATTGCATCCATAGTGTGTGCGTGCGTGCGTGCGTGCGTGCGTGTGTGTGTGTGTGTGTGTGTGTGTGTGTGTAGTGTGGTGTGTGCATGTACGTGCATGTGCACATTCTCCCTAGCAGTGTAGTTACAAATTTCCTGAGTGTTTCTTCCTGCCAAACTACTGATCACAGCCCAGCTGGTGGGGAAACAACATTCTTTTAGGGCCTAAACCCTACAAAAAGGTTAACAGAAGAGGGTCTGGAATACATTGTCACACAGGGCTCCTTTCTCAGACACAGGGACACAGATTTATTAGAAAGCATGGAGGGCAACGAGGAACAGCAGGCTTCCAGATACTACCCAGCACGAAGATCCCCTGTCCTTGAACCCCTCAGACCACATGGCTAAGCCCAGCTTCCCTGGTCAGGGTTGTTACCTGTGGACACTTCTTTCTGTAGGTTTCCATTCTCTCCTCTTTTCTGTGAGGACTTCTGTCTGTCAGATATGTCCACAAAAGCTCTGCACTCAAAATAGAGCAAAGGGTCAGACCATTTCCCATGGAGCTCCCAGTTCGGGGGAAATCATGGGAAGGTGCTTGACACCTGTAACAGAGTCCCTGAACACTTTCTGACAGTCACAGTGCATTTTCTCTGCCCAGAGTACAGAGCAGGCCTCAGGGGGAGTGTTGCTTAACCTCAGAGTTGTCATATTCTAGTGGCAGCCAGGTCACCCTCTGCAGCCACCTGTACTACAATCTTATAAGTGATTTCCTAGCACTTCTGAATTACATGGTACAGGAGAACAGAGGTGACGAGATTGATTCTGTCTCAGAACGATGGCCTGATAGAAAAGCATCTGGATGATGTGACACCAATATTCTCTGTCATTAATGCATGGCCTACACAGCAGCATGGTTATCTCATGATCACATCCTCGTGTTGTGTGCACTCACACATTCTGCAGGTTGTACCTTCCTAGACATGATCATAAAGAGACAGAGTGGATCAGGAGAAAAAAAATCCTTGAACTCAGGACCAGAGAACTTTGGATCACTTCTTGGCACAAACAAGGTCCTTATGACCCTTGAGCTCCGGGTGTGACTTTTTCCAGAAGGACACTCCACAGACAACCCCTTTATTGTGTCCCTTATAAGGCTCTGTGTGTCAAATGGCTTGGTCCAGGAGACCATGCTTCACAAATCATAAGATGAGAAGTAAAACAACAAAAGAGAATATCCACTATCGCAAAAGGATTGTGTGCAAACCCACATGCTAAGTGTCCATCTGGATTCTTCAGGAAGGACAAAGATAGTATTCTCACACCAAGCTGATAGGTGTCCTGGGTGACATTAACATTGGTCCATTGTGCTAGCTCCCCTAAAGGCATCTAAGAGCATGCATGGTGTCAGAATCTCAGTAAATGCAAGTGTCAGTGGCCAGATACTATTTTCAAGGGACTGTGAGCTTCCAGAGCATTCTATAAGAGCAGAGATCAGTTCCTCACCCAAGAGGCTTGACCTTTCTTATTTTGTTCCGCCAAATTGTCCCATGTATGGGGAGAGGCTACCCCACTTCTGTGCTGTAATATAGACATCAAAGAAGTCTACAGAGAGGGAAAGACACACACACACACACACACACACACACACACACACACACACACATACACACACTCAGACACTCAGCTAGGTGAGAAAGTTGTTAACAGGCAGGTCAGGGAGGGAGTCAGGGAAGCTGAGCAGGCCTTGCGTTGCCATGGAGTTTGTTGAATTAAACAAAGAACACGGAGATGCTGGTATGATGAGGTGACCCTGGCTGCCCGACTTCCATAGTCAGGTGCCTCTATGGATCCATGCTGGATACTCACCTGGCTGGCCATCCTTCTCCTCTCACTTATAGGGATGTGGGCTCTGGAACTGAGGATGGAAAAGGTACAGTGTCCTGTGTTTAAGGGACACAAACAGGGGAGATCAAGTTAGACATGCTAACCCTAGACCCTCAAGCAGTGTGAAAGTGGTAACAGGGAAATCAAGAATAACCAGCAGGTACAAGACAAGACCTCAGGCAGGAGGTAAGAACCAGGAGCTGCTGGTACCAACAGAAGCAAGATATACGAAGTACAGCAATGGATTCTAAGAGACCTGCACATCACACCATGCTACTGATATGCCCATGAGAGGGTCCGCTGAGAGACAAGTCTGGCCCTTTTGTTCCTTGGAGGCATTTACCTATTTCTTTTCAGGCATATTTTTCTCTCCATCTACTCCTACCTCCCCCTGGAAGATTCCCCTTACTGCTGGCTCCGTAAGCTCTCACAATTAGCGCCCGGGTCTCAGGTCTACTTACAAATGGACTTAATGTTTGATACGAAACTCACTCTCAAGAGAAATCACTTCCCATACTGGGTGCAACCTCATCACTTCTCACCTCCATCCAACATGCAGTTCCGCAGACAGACTTCCTCTGTAAGTTGCTAAGAAGCATTTAGCACCTGCATACTGAGCCCGTGGTCACGGACCGGGACACAGACCCAAAGCGCCTGCAGAAGAGTCTCGGTTTGATGAAGGCCCATAATGATATTTGCATCAAGGCTTGTGTGGTGTCTTATTATTGCTGATAGTAAAGCATGATAAGCAATATCCCAGTTGATTTATCATTGGCTTCACCTCATACTTCTGCAATATTTGCAATTTTCCTCTCCCGGTCCCCAGAAGACAATAGCAAATATTTTACTTTATTAAGCACTTTAGGGACAAGATTCAGAGGTCTAGAATCCAGCGTTCAGTCACTTGGGCTTTTTATATTCTTTGATGTTCTCTGAGTGTCTTTTGTAATGCTGTTAGGTAGGTGATTTTTTCTGGTTTAGGTTTTTCATCCATCTCAGTGTTCAATATACTCACCTGATGCATTTTGAGCATTTGTGATATATTAGCTATTCTTCCAAGTGCTGAAGGTCTAGGGTTAACTAGAACCACCAAGGGTCCTTACCCTCCTGTGGTTTACTGTCTGCCCAGGGACAACCATAACCCAGATAAATAATTATATAGTAAAAGACAACTAAGTTAGATATAGAGTATGGAGTGTTGGTAAGATATCTCTGAAAAAAATATTCAGAAGGAATAATGTTTAAAAAAAATATAGGGTCTGGGGATAAAATTAGAGACACTGGTCTGAAAACATGACTTACTGACAGAAGTGTTATTTGAAGGATGCAAAGTGAGGAAGCTGGCCGTATGGATACCTTTGGGGAGAATATTCCACATAGAAAGAAAAGGATGTGCAAAGGCCCTGGGGCAGAAATGCTCTTGAAGTATTTAACTGAACACTGTGACTGGAGCAAATTACTAGATAGATAGCAAAAGACAAGGGCATAATGGAAATGGGAAGCCAGGTCAGTCCTGGCATGAGGGCCACTGAGGGACTTGGCCTCTAGCCTGAGAGATCGAGATCTTGAGCCAGATCAGCTAGGCTGCTGTGCTGGAGACACAACATAGTGGAAAAGATCAGAGTTAGGGAGAATAATCAGGAGTCTGTTGTGAAAATTCTAGCTGAAGATGTGGCTGGGGGCATAATATGGCCATGGGGATCGTGAGAAGGGGCTGGATACCGAATATATTTTGAAAGTATATTTCGAGGACATTTCTGACAGGTCAGTAGAGTCATGGGCAGCACTGAGACTTTGAGGCAGAACAACGGAGGGAAGGCAGTTGCCATGAACTGGGGTATGAGGGTTCTGGGAGAGGCTGGTCTGGTAGGAAGGCTCAGGAACTTGTCCTTGAACCTGCACACCTCCTGATGCCTGTCACAGATGTGGTGTGCCAAGTAGGTGTTCCAAGTATCTAGCAACTTACAGATGTGGAACAGAGCAGGGAGACTGCTTGGGGGATGATATTTAAAGCTACAGGAGTAGCTTTCCCCAAGGTAATGGATGGTGTATAGGTAGAAAAATAAAGACCTCCAAGGCTGTGAGCCCTGATATGCTGCAATATTTAGAGGTTGGGTGTAGGAAGAGGAGTCAGCAAAAGCAACTTTAGACAAAGCAGTCAGAAAGGCTAGTGAAAAACTAGTGGATATGGTCATCTGAGGCTCAGGTAGAGAGAGGGTAGGGATCCAGCGTATAGATATTGCTATCAAGATGTCAAATAGTGTGAGACGTGAGAAAGACTGTTAAGGCTGGGGTAGTCCCGGTAAGAGGCTTGAAGGAATGAAAGAAGAAAAGGTCCAAATTGGAGTGGGGTATACAGGGAATGGAGGAGAGGGATTAGAGAACATGAGAGCAGACAACTCTTAGTTACTATTTTACTGTTGTGATAAAAAATAGTCTGACAAAAACAACTTTAGGCAGAAAGGGTTCATTTTGTTCCAGAGTGATACACTCCATCCTGGCAGGTAAGACATAGCAGCAAGAAGCCTAAAGAAGAGAGAACACAAAGTAGGGCTGGGTTACAGGGCCTCAAAAATCCACCTCCTGTGACTCACTTCCTCTGGAGAGGCCCTGCCCCTTAGAGATTCCACATCGTTTCCAAACACCACCACCATCTAGGGATCAGATGTTCAAACATAGGAGCCTATGGGGGAACATTTCACATTCAAACTACCAAAACCACATCAGCTTTTGCAGTCTTGTTTTAAACGAAAAGAACAACGGAGGTAACTGTTAGAACAGATCAAGGGAAGTCACTTTAAGAAGAGAGATGTCAGAGTGTTCACGGGTGCTGATGAAAATGAGCCAATGCAGAGGGGAACCATGACATTTCTGGAGACTGAGATAGAGGTGGGGGCTGCTGGAGAAACGTGCATCTGGGATGCAGTCTCAGAGGGTAGAGCTATTGGCCTGCCTAGGGTCATGGTAGCTTCTATTTCTTACTAGACAAGGTCACTGGGCAGATAATTCAACAATCTTTAGCCACTGAAAAGCCATGCCAACCATACCAGAATCCCAGAGCACGTGGAGAAAGTGATGGAAAACCATGATGGATTGGAAAGAACTCAGTAGCACAAAGTCAGCCCAGGGTATTCAGCCTTCTTTCTTCATACTTATCGCTTTCTACTGCCTTGATGAGTCACGGACATTATTTTCTTATGTTAGGTACTCTCCTGGTGGTTTGGTTCCAGCCAGCCATAAATCTAAGGTCATGCTGTGGTCATACACTGTGCACATAAATAGATATTGTACATATTAGACACAGTACCTACAGAAGTTACCACTCCCTGAAAAAGTTGAACACAGGGTACAAAGAACAAGAACAAATGAATGCCAGTTTTGTGGTTGTAAGTGGGTATCAACCTACAAAAGTAAACTAAGTGCTATGTACTTTCATTGGCCTTGGAAAAATAATGAAGAAGGGTCTAAAGGTCACAAGCTTGGGCATTGGTTGGATGTATAATTTTGATTCCAAAGTTTACATCTCCACTAGATATGTTCCTTGATATATATGAGATTCATTTATACAACAAGAGTAACAGTTGCTACATAAGTTACAAAATTATGACTTAGAAATGTCTATCTAGTTAAGAGTGCTTGATGCTCTTATGGAAGTCCTGGATTTTGTTCCCAGTACCCACATTAGGCGGCTTGGAACTGTCTTCAACTCCAGTTCCAGGGGATCTGACATCCTCTTCTAGACTCTGAGAACACATACATACAAACAAGCAGGCACACACACACACACACACACACACACACACACACACACACACAGTCACATGGTAAAAACAAAAACCACAAGTATGCTTAGTGTCTTTGTAAAATGCACTGAGTTTTGAATCAAACCCACAAGAGGTTCCAGAATGTTCTCTCCAGCTATGTAAAAATATTGCTTCTCTCTTTTAACATGGCATCCCTTCTGAGAGGGATAGGTACCTTTGCTCCTCACTCCAAGAAGGGATTAATTCTCACCTTCTGAGTTGTTTCTTTTTGCTTCAAGTCTGGATTTTGTTTTTCACTCTATGACAGTGTTTTATCACTGCTATCTTAGATGGAGTTGGAGTGGAGATGGGGAAAGAATTACCTCAAATCAAGCTTTATAATTCTCCCCTCTCCCAATACACCTCTTAGAGATACGCCATGTAGGAGGAGTTAGATGACGGGTATTGGTTTGTTGGGGGAGGGTCTGTGACTAGACTTACTTCCACCAGGCCAGCAGAGGAGATAACTCCATGGGGCTTCTTCACCCTAAGCATATCATATGTGGCTATAAGGAGATTTGTTTGACATCTCTTTTCAAACTCGATCAAGAACGTTTGTCAGGGACTATGGTAGACATTAAGGCTATTCTCACTGAATCTAGGAGAGGTTTATAGTGAGAAGTTGTTCTTGGATCCCAGGGCCACTTACAAGAAGAGGAAAAGAAGTGGAGAGGTGCTGGGCTTCAAAGGAGGATGACCTTACTATGAAGTTGCTTTGGTAGAGCAAGACAAATATTCAAAAGGAAAATGCACGAAGAGAGATTATGCAAGAGGATGGACAATGGAAACTATCAATACTTGAGTTCAAATTGGATGCATCCATCCCCAGCAGCTCTCCCTTGCCGATTGCCACTCCACTGCCCTCCACATGAATTACATGTCTGTATTGCAGACATATCAATCAGCTTCCTACTCCAAGGAACTCCCAAAGGTTCTACTCCCAAGATGCTTAGCTTCACCAACTGCCTGCCATAAACTTCTTTGTGGATGAATGGCCTGAATTGTCTGAATTCAATGTTTCTAAGGTTCTTCATTCTGCATCCCATCGCCCTGGCAGCTCGCCATCAAAGCCCTAGGAAGATTCTCAGAGCCCAGGAAAACTGCTTAACTTCCCAACCACCCAAGTGCTAGTGTGAAAAATATTTCCAGATAAGGAGGATGATAAACATCAAAAACTTGTGGAATTTTCCTCAGTGACATAAGTAGTAAGTCATGCTTATAGTATCAGCAACCTCAAAGGCTATTTCCTCATTCTACTTTTCAATTTACTTGTTATTGTATGTGTATGTGCTAGTACCCACATGTATGTATATGCATCACATGCATACTTGGTGTCCTCGGAGGCCAGATGTCTCAGGATCCCCTGAAATTGGATTTACAGATCATTAAGACCTGCTTGCTTTGGGCACCTGAAATCAGACAGTCCTCTCAGGTCAAGAGCAGTAAGTGTGCCTAACCACTGAGCCACCTCTCCAGCCCATTGGACCTATACTCCTTACTAAGTGGTATATCCATTCTGTGAGTCAGGAAGGGGGAACATAGAGGAGTGTAGAGATTGATTCTTGTTGATTGATGTAGGAAACTGAGGAGCTGCCTTGATCCCAGTCCCTGACAACGCTTTGAGGACCTGGAGGAATATGTATTGGGAAGGGCGTCATGTTGTTCCTACGGTGTCTGCCAAGCCTTTGTCTCCTCTGAACTAAGAAATACAACTAGCAGGCTTTAGCTGTGTCTGTGTCTTGGTTTTAAGAGATATGGAAGGCTGCTGAGATCTGAAAAGGGATGGTGGGTGCTGAGGGAATCTCACTAATGTTTCAAGATTGCCTTCCTATCGTTAATGGGGTGAACACAAGTACAAATACTTGGTCAAGAGAACGCACAAAGAGCCACCAGTTGCCTCTACTGCAGCCTCAGGTAGCTGAGCCCCATGCTAACCCTGGGCAGGATAACTCTGCTAAAAGCTCCCCATCTATCTGATGTAGAACTCTAAGATTCTAAGGAGATTCTTAGTGGCAGACAAGTTGTCTCCTATCTTGAGTAAGGTTCCTTAGAGAACTCACTAGGCTTTCTAGATGGATTATTTTTCTTGTAGTGGTGGCAGCAGCAGCTGCTGCTGCTGTTTTGATACAAGGGTTCAAAGACTCTCTAACAAATAATACCTAAGGAGATTGAAGGAATTGTTCACAGTATCTAGGTGTCAGAGTTTGAAGGTAACATGTTCTGCACAGGCTCCTGCATTTAAAGATGTGATTTCTCAAACATGATATTTGAGAAGATGTGAAACCTTTGGGTAGTAGAGCCTAGCTAGAGGAAGTAGAACTCTGACTAGCAAGCTCCAGGAATCTTCCTGTCTCTGCTTCTTCAGTGCTGGGGTTACAAATGGGGACAGCCATGGCTATATCTGCCTTTTAAAATGGGTGCTGGGGTCCTGAACTCAAGTCCCCCTATTTGCAAGCAAACACTTTACTGACTGAGGCATCTCCTCAGCCAGGGATGCAGTTTTTGTCTCCAAAACATGTATAAGATTTTACATACACAACTCTAGTATGAGCAGGGTTTCCTATGCATTAAAGAATAGCATGTTTCATGCTCCTCAGAGAACATGGGGCTCCTTCTGGTTTTATCTCTGGATATTAGACTTACAGGAGATGCTGAAAAAAAAAAAACCCTCTAAAGGTTTGGTGTGTATCTAAGCCATGTGTGCAATCGTCATCTGAGGACAACAATTTTACTGGGGCAACAGTCGGCAGCCAACTTATTAGCCAAAAACTATTCCTCCTATAATCTTCCCAGGGGAGCACAGACTTTGAGCATTCAGAGACTCTTCAAGGCCATGCCCCAGTGCTGCTCTCGGGTTGCAAGGTGTCCTGGTTTGCATCAAGAGAGTCTTGGCTGCTGCTTCCGATACCGGAAGATCACACAACATTGCTCCATTGCCTCTGAGAACTGATCAAGAAGCTTGAGCTGAATGTATGGGGATTTGGGGTTGGAGCAGCTTCTGAAGGATACCTGTGAGACCTGGTTTTAGCAGGGTCGAGGGCTGCATCTTATCCAGAAGCTTACACGTATGTTCACTGACCATCCTTTGGAGGAAGTAGAGAGCATCTCATTTGAAAGAGGGTGTGTGGTGAGTCCAGGGAAAATGCTTCGAGCATTACTTTATCCACAAAGGCCAACGGGGGGGGGGGGGAAAAAAAGAAGGAAAGAAAAAGAAAAAAGTTGAAATGGGCATAAGAAATGAAGTTTTATGTTGTTGTTCGGTTGTTTGTTTTGGCAAGGCAAACACATCAAGACAACTTGCCTAACATTCTTTACTCTGATTTGTGCGACCATTGAGTGCTGGCAGCTGGAAGAGCACAGCCCCCTCTTTCCTACCTTCACCTTTTTCTTCCCTTTGGCTTCTCTGGGAGAGCATTAAAGTTGTCCCCTGGTTGACTCATGCTGGCCAGTGCTCAGACAGGAAGCAGAGCTGTGGAGGTGGTCAAATGGGGATTGATGTCGTTCGGAGGAAGATCTGAGGGCATATGCAAGGCCAAGGGGCTGAAAGCAGGGAGTATTTAGCTAAGCCAAGAGGGATTAGCTGCAGCTTACCAGGGCAGGCTTTCATGTGTCTAGAGAAAGACAAATGAAACAGCAGGCCAACGGGGAAACCAAAATGCCTGTGTCCACAGAAGTCTGAAGCCCTCTGCAGGGAGAAGGCAGTGGTGTACATGTAAGTCTGGAGAGGAATGCTTCCCCAGCCAGCTTCAGGAAGATAGCCAGGGGTCTGAAAGTAAATTTATTTTATGCTAACAAGAATTGTATAAAAAGGACTTTAGAGCAAGTCTTTCTCACAAGGCAGAGACTTCAAGTTCAATTTAGAGCTCACTCATGCTAGAACATTCCCTACCCCCTCATCCAGCAGAGTCAGGTTCACTGAAGCTGTTAGTGCCAAGGGGAAGCTTCATCTAGGAATGGACAATAAACATTCCCCATTCTCACTCATGGGCCAGCCTCAGACGCCTACCAGCTGGTTACACTCCCATATCCCAGCTCTCAAGTGCACACAGACATAACCATGCATATGCACGTTCACATTAACCCCACCCTGTCAGTCTCATTTACAGAGAACATCGTATAATTTGTGTGTGTGTGTGTGTGTGTGTGTGCGCGTGCGCGCGCGCACGTGCATGTGTGTGTGCACACACACATGCACATACACACTATGGATAACTTAGGCAGTCTGATGAAACCCAGGAACTCCCTTGGGAAAAAAGTTCTTAATATAGAGAAATGAAGATATCTAGGATTTGACAGAAAGCTAATCAATTTCAAAATATCTTTAAAATCTGGGGTTTGGCACTACATGTGCTTCCTGCTTTAAATAATATTCAATGGTGGATTGTATAGACCAATAGCATAAAGACTGTAAGTAATACTTTGATATATCTCAAAAGACTGTAAAGTGATATGAAAATATATGACATTTCTATTGGCATTAAATACATAACCACTAATACCACTGCGCTGTGGACTGTTCCTTATAGTTGATATTTTAGTTCATAATAACATACGTGTTATGCGAGTTCACAAACCATCTCTCATCTTTCCCTGGAGCCTTACAGACCCATAGTTAACCCCTGGTTAATGAGTGCCCTAGTTTACATACACTACATATTTGTAAACGTATTTGCCTTCATTTACTACATTTCTGAACATTTACTCACCAATGACCCCTTACACATTTCTAAATCGCACTTCATAAACTATCCAACATGCACCGGGGTACCGGTAAAGTTGTATCAGTCATCTGTACAAGTTCTTTATTGATGGGCCAGTCTTGTTAGCAATTATGGTGTTGAGATGTCCACCATGACCAGTTTCAAGGTACTAACTCAAAACCGTGAAAGAGATGAGCAGTGCACATCACTGCATTGTATTTCCACCACAGAGATGCAGTGAACGTAAGACACTTCAAGGAAGCTGTATTCTGGGGTTACTACCCTACCCCTAGGGTGGTAGAGGGAGCAGAGATGGGTAAGTTCTTAGAGCTCGCTGACCATCCAGCTAGTCTAGTTGGATCAAAACCTCTCCAGGTTCAGTGAGAGACACTGTCTCAAAAATAAGATGGTGATCGTGGAGATATTTTACATTGATCTCTGCCTCCCCTGGAATGTGCACACAAACACACACTCACATACAAAGCACACAGACACACGCACAACTTGGAGGCATAGTTGAAAGCAAATTAAAAATTAATTAGGAAGGGATGAATTTCAATGATCTATCAAATGTACTGTTATATAATTTATTTGACTAAGTATATACTATCTAATTTTTGAATACAACCAGGTTTAACAACAAGTTTTCACCCTTCTTAAATTGAACACATGACTTACATATAAACTAGTACCAAATATGACGATATATACACCTAACCTCAGATTATCTTCCATACCAATCACACTTGTTCACTATGTGAACAGTCACCATTGTTCGCGAATACCTTTCCATTAACACTTTCACTTACACCAAAATAATAGCACTTACTTACATCTTTCCACCTTTAGGCATAAATTATCCACACACACTACACAGATTGCTATATTAGATGAACATAAAAGATACAAATCAAATATACCTTCAAACTTATACAAACCCAATCTTGAAAATGCAAGCACAACACTCCAGTTATAACATTATTATTAACCCCACATAACCTTTCCCATGTAATCCCTACTCTTGAAGACACACACACACACACACACACACACACACACACACACACACACTTCTTAGTTACACACATGAAAAATGTCTCAAACATGTCAATACGTGCATCCATACTGTTCAAACACATTCAAGTGCTCCTATTCTGTGACATGTACACATGTATGTACATGTTCAGTATGCATAATTCTCCTATACTGTTGTCATGTGACTATATTTCTGAGGAAACTTGAACAAATGTCTGCATCTCCCAGGCAGGGAATGGATGATGGACCAAAATAAAAATATTGACAAAGTCTAACTTGGTGAATTAATTAGGTTAGAGACATATGGATGAGGAGTTACTAAAAAAAGGCAGAAATGACTCAAGGACAGCTATATCACCAAAATCCCACCCCTATGGGTCATGGCTAATGAAGGTGAGAACCTAAAGGCTGCTCCACAACTTGCATGCAGCTCAACAGATTGAAGGGTGTCTCTTTAAGGCCTCTTGGATAGTCTCTGAAGCTTCTAGACAGTTGAAGTGGTGTGCGTCTCCTCCAGGAAACCTGTTTTATCTGAGAGTGTCTCTCAGTAATCTTTATACCTTCTAGGAGATGGAGGAGCCTAGTGAATATGATCTGTTTCAGGGACTTCCTGAAGTTATTGTGTTGTTTACTTCCTGAGTCTAATGAACAGGATGGAATGCTTCACCTCTGTTGAGAACAGTTTGTATTTTAGTGAGTTTCTCCCTAAAATAGATCGTTATATGTGGGAAGAAACTGCTACAGAAGGACTCCCCACAACACACACACACACACACACACATTTCTTAGTTACACACATGAAAAAATATCTGCAAGCATACACATGAAGTCACAAATATACATAGTATTCATAAAGACTCATTTATGTGGATTCTCCATCCTCATATTTTAGTACCCACCTGTCTGTGTGCACCCACACCCACCCATAAACACGTGAGTCTGAGCCTGCTTCCCCCTTTGTAGGAAAGCCTGCTCATTGCATCTGACTGCACTTCAAGAATGTAAAGGGCCAAACTGGGTGACCTTAGATGGATGCATCAGGAAGAGCCAGGCAGATGCTTAGCCAGAAAGCCCTTTTCCTCAGCAGAACCCTAATCTATCATTGTCTCCTCTTTTGTCTTTTGACTTCTGACTCAATGAACTTCAGATCCCTTTCATCTCTGCCAGTAAAAGGGATTGAATACGTTGTGTTGTGAGGAATGGCTGACAGAGAGGACCATGGAAGCGATTTCTCCGCCATCATTGAGTCAAAGAAATTTCCACACGGTTTCCCATAAGTTGGAGTTTGTTTGAACATATAACAAACACATCAGGCAGAAGGGAATATACCAAGACTACTTCTTTTCCAAGTAGCTGGATGCTAGGTCCTGGGAAAACCAAGAGGTAGAGGGAAAGGACTGTTTGCTAGGGTTGTTAATGGAGGGGCTCTCTAAGAAGTCTTGGCTATAGGACCTACAGTTGTGAAGAACTGGGGACAGTGTGGTCTATGAACCTGCTGGGCTGGCCCTTCATGACATAATTCAGGAACCCATATGTGGTTGGAATCAGGGGATGCTTTTACTGTGAATTTTCTCTGCCTTAGAGCAGCAGGTACTTTCTAGATTGATCTGTGGCTTTCTTAATGTTTTATAAAGATATCTTCTGGGAACCCCAAGGGCAGAGCTGTTCTGACCAGGCCCTGACTCAGCAGCTTATGGTCCTGGGCCAGGATAGGAGGGGTTTTTGCTTTGCATTTCAAGGGGCCTAGCATCAGTGTCTAGCCTCATCTGGTCTATTCATTGCTTTGGCTGGGTGACTGGGTGTGTCACTGTCTGTGGCTAGGGTAAAATACCCGGGATAAGCTAAAGGAGGCTCACAGTTTCAAGGATTTTGCTGTATAGTCAGTCGGCCCTGCTGCTTTGGGCCTGCTTCAAAGCAGAACATTGTAACGGAGGAAGTTAAGTCACTCACACTCCTGTCAGTCTGGGAAACAGAGAAGTTTGAATCAAGGGTCTATAATTCTCTCCAAGGGCAACCCCCCAGCAACCTAATTGCCTTTCATGAGGCCCTTCCTCCTAAAAGTTCAATCAGTTTGTTGTTACACAAAAGTCTGGGGACAGAGCCTTTAACAAGTGTTTTGGGGACAATGTTTAAGATCCAAACTGTAATCATAGAGAGGGATTGTAGTTGGCACATCCTATAAAGATGTGATAGGAGGAGGGGACCTTGGCTCCGCAGCTTATGTCATAGGGTGGCTGAGTGGCCTTGGACGACCCTAAACCTCTGGGAGTTACGTTAGCTGAGAACACAAATGCTTGTTGTAAATGACTTTCAAGTTCTTTGTCACCTTGGGCTAGTGAAGGTACAGGGAAGACCTAGGCACAGCAAGAAGAGGGCTTATAGTCTCAATGATCCATGTTATAAGGACAGGAGAAAAGACTTAAGCCAGAGGGACAAGTCCAGGCTCGGTGTGATGGGCAATCACTGTCAGCATTATAGGCTGTAGCACCGCTACGAGATAAGCCTCTGTGTGCCTGTGAGCCATCCTGTATTACAATTACTGATACACTAACTGCAGGGGATACTATTCCATGAGCTAGGGGCTCTGACTGTGTGACACGGGGAAGATGAGTGAGCACCTGCATCCATCCCTCTGCTTCCTGACCGTGAGCACCACGATGTGATGATCTGCCTCACGCTCCTGCTGTCATGCCTTCTCCGCCATGATGGACTGAGTCCTCAGACTGTAGATGAAACAAACCCTCCTTCCTCAAGTTGCTTTTTGTCATGTACTTTGTCACAGCAATGAGACAAGTAATGAATCCACCCAGGCTTCATTTACTAACTGCATATGGAGCCTGGATGAGTAGACTGATCCAAGGATAAGACTATTATTAAATAGAGGGCATGGAGAGGACTGGGGAGGCCACAGTTCTTGCCTTTAATAGGATTTGCTTTTGGAGAGGAGTTAATTCTAAACAAGAATTTCAGAGGTATGGTTCAGGCAGGCAGGGAGGAAGGAAGATTGACAGGCAAGGGAGGCATCCTCTTTGCTCAGCTTGTCCTGCTGCAGAAGTTAAGAAGAGCAACAACTAGCCTTTATTGTTTTCTGCAAATGCTAAGGAAATTGAGTATTTACTTCATTTAAGAGGCATACCACTCAATGAATAGATACTGTTGGCTCTATTATTATCTGTACTTTATTGCCTGAAGAAAATTTTAAAACAAGAAGGGGCAAAATTGGTTGCCACTTCTGGAAAGCCCAAGGGTAAAGCTAGCATAGGAGGCTAGGGGCTCAGACTAAGTCCCATCATGGCCCCCTCTCCTGTCCACTTTCCTTCTGTCCTTTCCCAGCCCCAAGCCCTTCTAAAGAGTACCCCGCCCCTTGCTAATACCATTAGTGTGTCTGTCTAACCTGCAGTCAGGATCCACTTGGGTTGCACAGAGCTTGTTGAAGGCCCATTTGCTCAACACATAATGGGGATTAGAATTCATTAATGCACTACAAATTAAAGTATTAATAACGGCTGCGGAGTTTAAATGAGAGCCAAGGAAGGGAACCAGGCGAGTGGCTGCTCCTCTTGTGTCCCCCACCTAGCTGCATTGTTCTGGCAGGGGCAATCCTGTGCTCTTTAATATGCTGTGACAGCCGCTGAAGTGACCCCAGACAATAAACAGTGCCTCCTAGTTAAGTATTAATCTGCCAAAAGAATGACCTTCATCCACTAAAGAAGGAATGTTTTTAAAAACCTCGCAAGTGGAGGAAGGCTCATTTGCTTGCTCATTTAGCATATTAAAAGGGTATTATTGCTACAAACAAGAAATCTAAATGAGGCCTGGGCAGGAGCTTCGGATAACACTCCTGATTAAAGGTGCAGGGTAATGATGAACACGGAAGGCTGAATCTGTTATTGTTCTCCAACATAGCAGGACCTGGCTGCCAGGATGATAAAAGAATTCAGTCTGGACCAGGCTCTGTCAGACAAGTGAAGTAGGCCTTGCTGCTGAATGTTGCCCACCTCTACCAGGGGACAAGCAGGTTGGAGGAGGGATGTCAGAGGCCACCCTAGAACATAGCCTAGAGAGATTTGCCAACAGTGATGGCGTCAGAGCATTCCTGACAGTGACAGTCTGTATTTCCTATTGTCACCCTCTGACTTGGTTACTTCCCGTTTCTTGGGTCCATGCTGGGCCACTCTGTGGACAGCACCTTTTCCCTAGAGCCCAGGCAGTTCTCCAGGGGATCAGCTCCTACAGTTCTTAGAAAAGCATCTGACAGGGAGACAAGGGGGAAAGGAAGGGCTTGTCTCTTTATCTCTTGTACCCAGGAGAATGCTGAGCCCTGCGTGTCACAGGAGCAGAAAGGTTGAGAGAGCAGGAGTCTACCGGGAGAGGAGGACCAGTGCACCAATAAAACCTTGGATGAAGAGAAGACAGAAACATAACTGAGTAAAGAAAACAAAAAGATATAAACACCGGGCTGGAGAGATGACTCACTGATTTAGAGCATGTGTTCACTACCCAGCAGCTCCAGGGTGGCTGGCTTATAACTCTAGTTCTGGGGCTTCCTCTTCTGACCTCCATGGGCAACAGGTACACATATGTGGTGTGCACACATGCAGGCAAAACATCATCAACATAAAATTAAGTAAACAAATCTTTAAAAATGTAAAAAGAGATGCAAACACAAAACTCATATTCAACAACTATCTTGTGGGGAAAAGTACAGTATATTGCATGGTGGGCTGGCAGGTAATTAGGAGGTAGATGCTGTCCCGGGCACTAATGAGTCACCTGAAACCAACAAACATGAAATTAAGTTTTAAGGACACAGAATTTTGAGAATATAAATATAAAGAAATGACAGACAAGAAACAAGAGGGCAAATTCAGAAAGTCGCGTCTGTGCTATGTAATCCTTGAGGACAGTGCCCCTGTCTTGTTCAATTCTCAATTCTCACCCTAGCAGGCACTGGCAGAATTGAGCTATTTGTTCTCTCTACTGAGAGTTCTCTTCCAAGGCTCAGACATGGAAATACTTCCCAGCATTCCTTGGAGCCAAATGGTAAGCAGATGACTAATGTTTGACAGACAGGACATGAATAGAAGTGATGTGTTACCTCTGGCCCAAGGCACAGCAGACACAGTGTTCCTCACCCATCTCTTTTTTCCCTCACCTTGGCAGGTGAGTGATGAAAAGGGCCATCTCAGGATGGAGTCTGAATCCCTATGTCGTGGGCTGGAGAAGAACTCTGCCAGCCTACACCAACACTTTCTGGTTTCTGCTGTGTTGAACCATCGCGACTTAGAGGCTTACATCTGGAGGTAATATGTGTTGTCCTCATGAATAAATGTGGTACTTGACTAATATTTTTGGAATTAATAAATGTAAGCTCTCTTTTAATCTTCACAGTAGCTGTACGTTAGATATTTCCAGTTGATGAAGAAGGAGATTCAGAGTTAAGAAGTAATATAGCCAAAAGTTAAATTTATGTCTTCAAATTCCAGCCCACTTTTCACTAGACCTGGCTGTCTTTTAAGAATATAGTCTGATATATATTTTATGTGAAATTTTACCAAAAAGTACTTTGTTATAATAGAGACTCAGGACTTTCCAATGAGAGTCTTGGCTAATGAGTCAAAGGCTGTCATGTTGTATGTACTCCATTCCTCCTGAATTCAAACTCACAAAAGAGGGAGCTTTTTGTCCTTGGAGTTGGAGGAAGGGTCACTCCTGCATTTCTTAGCTTTCTGTAAATACAACAGAATGTTCAGTGAAGGTTGCTATCCTGTGGGAAGTGCTTCCATCTTACCCTCAGAATGATTTCCCAACCTCCCTGTAGCCTCCACAGAGTGGCATCTTGGTCCACTTGAGCTAGTACATCAAAAAGATAGCATGAACTAACCAACAAGTATACCCTTGGACCCTTCCACCTCGCTATTGCCCAGAGAAAGGAGAGGACAGTCTAAGGAGAGGGAACTCTAAACCAATAAGAATGGGTTGAATAGGACCAGCCACAGGACCAGAAATAAGTTTAACCTCTGAGAGAAAAACTGTGAAGAATCAACCAGAATGGATAACCTCAGTTATGACAGATACATATGAGACGTGGGTCTGGATTATTCTTTTCTTTCATTGAAAACCCCTGGCTTCCTGCAGTGTCTAAGGCTCATTTCAGCCAGAAGAATTTACTGAGAAAGATTATGTTCCAAAGAAAGAGCCAAGGATGCAGATGGGATTGAGAAGAATCCAGTCCCAGACTGTTTCCCAATGGCTGCCACTAAACAGGAGCCCTTTGCCCAAAGATGACTTTTATAGAAACATGGCTGCATGAGCGGGAGGCGGTGTTTCTCAATAGTTCTCATGGTGGTCAAATCCCCCTGGTTCACACCATTTCTCTACTCTTCTTCCTTCCCTGTGGGATGTGTTCCTTTGGACCAGAGAACAGAAGCTCAAATGCAGCTCTGGACCTAGAACCGGGCAAATCTAAAGAAACCAATGTCAGACGAATTCTACTTGAGATTTTAAGTAAGCTGGCTCAGAGATGGTCAAGGTGGGGCAGGAAGGAAAGGTCATTCTCTGCTCAGAACAGCCTGGGGCCAGCGTATACCATTCTAGACCTCAGTTTGAACTCTTCCTCCAGTCCACTTCCACCCCTTTGTTTCAGGTGATCTACAGTCTTCACTTCTAAAGCAATTGGCTGGACAAACCATAAGGAACTACAAGCCTGGGAGAGGTCCTCTGGTGGAAAAAGGAAGGAGCTGTCCATGGTCTGTCAACAAATAGTTTTAAAGTGAGCATGAAGCACTTGCAAGTTGGATCTTCATCTGACAAGCTTGCCCTAAAGAGCAAACATTCTTTCCTGGGACAGGAAGACTGGATAGTCTCCATCCTGGCCTGTGGGCCTCATCCCCTTGTCCTTCCATCCTCCCATGGGTGTCTGCTCATTCACAGATATTCTTTAGAATCCTAGCCCGGCTCAATTCTTACTCGTCTTCTCGAATCCCATCATCAGTTTCCATGCTCCTAAATGTATGGTGAGCACTCACAGCATTCAGTGCCTGGTGCTGTTAGCCTCTGCCTGTGTCTTTCTCCCTCAACAGTCCTGACATTTTCTGAGGAGGGGAAGGGATACCTGCTATTTGTGTTCATAGCACCAGCAGGGGCCTAAGGCACAATGCTTAATTCTGAGAAATGTCTCAATGTGTTACTTCCTCTTTGCAAAATTGCAGAGTGTATTTATAAAATTAAGGTGTTATTAGATGATATAATCTTATGAGATGCCCTTCATAACTATGGCCCATCTTGTTGATCAAAAAAATCATGTAGTTCATGATGACAGTTACTAAGTAAATTTATTGAAATCACATAACACTCATGTCATCTCCTAGTTCTAGAGACTTTTACCTGTTCTGATGTTTTATTTGGATGTTTCTCTCTCTCTCTCTCTCTCTCTCTCTCTCTCTCTCTCTCTCTCTCACACACACACACACACACACACACACACACACACACACACTGTTTTCTGCTTCTCAAAGGCCTGTACAAGTTGGATAAGTACTACTGTAAGCCAGTATACCCAAGAATTGTGGCTAGGTCTTCATATGAAAAAATCGCAGCACTTTGGAATTGGCTTTACTACCCAGCTTTATTTGTAGAGACTGATGGCCCACAGCAGTAAGTCAACCAATCTGAGCTTCACAGAGAAAACTGCAGAGTTAGAGCCCTGGCCTGCCTAATCTGCAGCCCAGACTTCTCCACAAACAATACTTTAATCTAGCTTAGTCAGCATGCTCCACCTACAAGAGCCCATGGTTTGAGATTGTCAACACTATTGGTGGTCTTGGTGGAAAGATTCCCTAATTTTCTGGGATGCCCTAAAGCCACATACAGCCCAGACTTGGGCTCGACAGCTTCATCTCTCAGTGACATCTGCCTCTGCACATGGTCCCTGCTCCACCGGCAGGTAAGCCAGTCTCTGCTCAGTCTGCCTCTGACTGCCAGAGAAAGGCTTCTCTTGGATTCTAGATCCAGTTTTCTCATGATATCTATTGGGTATTACATAATAAAGACAAAGACAAGAAGATCTGCCTGCAATAAACACACAAGACAATTCCTTTGCATCCTGCCCAGGGATCAAGTAGATCTCAGGTGTATGGACTCCCAGCTTTGGCTCGATTACGTTTTCGTATAATTTGCTGTGCCTTCGTTTACTTGTTCCTGTTGATATCATTGATCTATTTATAATCTCACTCTTTAAAGAATGAAACAATCCTCACGTTAAGTTGTAATTCATTTAGAATCCATTTCTGCCTCTACTTTACGCAGCTTACTGTGTGGAACCTCAGTGGCTAAGAGACACCTACTGTACATACATCATCTGAGAACAAATCTGAGAACAGAGGTCAGGCTAAAGGGAGCAGAGTTTGAATGGGAAGAAGAGGCTGGGCTGGGCTGAGAAAAACAGGCAAGTGAATCCAGAGATAGAGCGATGGCAGTGGAATGGCCATTGAAACCTTCCAAGCAGTGGACACAAAGGAGCAGGAGCTCCTGGCACTGGGGAGCTACAGCAACAGGAAGAGGTTACACCTGCAAAGGATGCAAGATGGGAATCCTGCCTCATCTGCACCCTGTTTTCTGAGTTGAGAATTTCACTTTCTTCACCAGGAGGAAGAAAGATTGTCCTTAAAAATATCATCAACTTGGACCTGGAGCGCCAGAGAGATGAGTCCAAGGGAGGTGGAGGCTTTTGGGCCCGTCTGATAAGGCTCTGTAAAAACAAGAGATTTTCAATACAGAGAGAGGCCTCATGAGCGATGTCCAAAAAGAAGCTGGGGACAAGAAGAATCTACATTTTCCTAACAACCAGGACATTTCAGTTGCCAAAACTGCCTACACAGGTGATGGATCACTCCAGCCCCAGAAATGAGACTCTGTGACATAATTAACCTCTTGATGAGAGATTTCTCTCAGTTAAATTTTTGTTGACAGGTGGCAGAACCTGGACAACTTTGAAGTTGGCTGACAGCTGGAGAAGAAGAGGTTTCAAGCCTATCTCCCCTTCTCACCCCATCTTCCCATCTCTTCTCCAGTCCCTTCTGGGCATCGAGTATTCTCTATCGAACATTGCTTGCTCCCTAACTTCTGTTTGAATGGAGACCTCTCTCATCCTCCATCTATGCCCTTAGAGGTCACAGTACATGTTTTAAAACCAGCCTGTAGACGTCCTCTAGGCTGAGAGCTCCAGCTTGTGTGTATAGTTGCCTTCGTTTGCCCCTGTTAGGTTGTAGAGGTGCGACAAATACTTGTGAACGAACGGTTACATCAGTAATCACCAAACGATGAATCAGGTCCAGTAGTTTTCCACCTTTGGCATGTTAATGTGGGGACTTGGGGTATAAAGGAGCATTTAAAGAAATTAAATCACTTGAGATAACACTAAACCAGTCACCCCAAAGCTACTTTGCAACCACCACTGTAGTACACAAAACATCTTGCTGTCTCTATAAAAGCATGTTAAGCCATTGCACTGCTCACTGAGTGGAATTATTATATGCCATTAAGACTCCTCTCCCACAGGGCTGGGGATGGAATTCCATGGTGCAGCCCTGTCTTGTATTCACAAGGCCCCTGAGTTCAATCCTCAGCACCACAAAGAAAACAAGGGACAGACATCTCCTGTATCCTAATGAACATGGGCACCTTGAGAGGCAGGTCATATCACCCTCATCTTGTACAAGTTAGTCATAGGGTATCATGCTCACTGTGTAAGAAACCAGTGTTGCATCCATTAGTCATCATCTACATATTGGGAGAGATATCAATAACCCCCCCTAGGGAATAAACCACGCATTGTGCTGGCTCTCAGAGTATGCACAGGTAAGAGTGAGAGAAGTTGCTTTGTGCTGGAGCAAGAAGGACTCTTCTAAAATTCCATGACAATGTCCTCCAGGTAAGGAGGGCAGCAAAAGTCCTGGTAGAATTCGCTGAGTTGGAAAGTTAAACAAACTTTTATGTGAATACCTTTCAGATTTCTGGAGAACAAAAGAAAACCATTGTGTTTACAATCACGGTGACAATTCTCCGTTAATACTCTTTCTTACAACCTAGGGGGTCATTCTTGCAGGGAAGAAGTCGGCGTTGAGAAGGTTTACATGCTTGCTTCATGCCTACGAGTGATGGAAAGGGTATTGGGAATCACATGGGTCCTAGAGAGAAAGAAGCATAGGTTTGTGGATTTGAATCAGGCTACATCTTAGAAGGTAAGAAGAAAGGGCATTTTATGGTTTCCAGTGATACCACACAACACAGGATACTACAGGATACCAAGAGGATGAAACACAACACTTGGGTGTCTCCTGCAGAAGCTTCCATTCAAGCCACTTACCCAGAGAGGGAACTGTTACCATGAAGGCCAGTCCATGAAATGTCTGCAGCAGGCTCACCTAAGTGGACATTCAGAAGGTGGTTTCTGTGTCCAAGGAAACTAATCTGTCAGCAACATGTTGCTGCACAGCCCCTGGATAATTGAATTTCCATGTGCTAGCTCCCTAGAATCCTGTGTGCTCTGAACTTTGGAACCTTATGCCATATGCCTTAGGGGTTAAGGGGACTTTTTGGTAGGTGATATTAAGACTCTGGTAAATGTTTTAAACCTACTATTGCTCTGGGAAGTTACTTAACCACTCTGATCCTTAGATTTTTCCCATGGGAGATAGACATAGTCATTATCAGTATCATCATCGTCATCATCATCACTGTCATCATTACCATTGTCACCATCACTACAGCCATTAAACAACATTATTAGATATGTTAGGCAAAAGGTTTCTGTGAGGTGTTGGGTGTAGTGCTTGGCACATGGTAGCAACTGGAATTATTATGTAGTAAGTGTCACAGACCCTTCGAGAAAATAAAAGGAATCACAATGAATATGGCGGGCAGTTAGTAGCTGGCTTGGTGATATGCCCAGAGCCCTCCTGAGAAAGACACTTTAATGATGCTTTCCACATTTATTTTCATAATGGTGAAATCATATCTCTTGCAGTTTTCTCAACAGTTTATGTTGTTCTCCAGTTTCTGGGAGTCAGTGAATGTCTGCTCCAGAGACTGGCTAGGTGTTATCAGGCACCTGAGCCACACTAACTCAGGGATGGAGCTGGTACCCATCTTCCAGTGACATAATGAAGAAGAAAGTTACAGAGCACATGTAAGTGCTTATTGGATATCTGGTGGGGAAATGCTTGTTACAAAGTAGCTTTTAGTGATGGGGAAGATGGGAGAGAATAGGCTTGAGTATTCAACAAACATTCTATGCATGTAATGTGATTGGAAAAGTAGCAGTACTCAGGGAGTCTCACTGACGAATTGTCTAGCTTGACCTGTGGGCATGCCTTGATTGTGTTAGTTGATGTGGGGAGACCCAGCCCCAAAGTTTGTGGCACCATTCCTTAGACTGAACCCATGAAATAAAGATGAAAGTGAGCTGAATTATGTAGGTATCCATTCTCTCTCTGTGCTCTCCACCATGCAGGTGACTGGCTGCTTCAGGTTCCTGCCCTGACTTGCCGTCAATGACAAACTCAAACCCGGGCTTGTGAGCTGAATTATAAGCACACCTTTTATCCTTTCAAGTTGCTCGGCAAATTTTTATCACAATAGCAGGAAACAAAACTGAGACAATGTTTAGAGCAAGATATCTTATTGGGTATGGTGGCCTGTGCCTATAAGCCCAACACTGGGAAGCTTGAGGCAGAGGGACTCTAGTTGGAAGCTAACCTGAGCTTCATTGTGATACTTCATGTCCTCTTCTTAACTTTAATATATTTAATTAATTTACTTTTAATTCCCCTCTGAGTCTCAGTGTACATGGTTTATGGTAGTCCCCACTGGAACACAGACAACCCACTGGACTATACTCATCCCTGAAGAAGCTGAGTATCTCTCTCCAACTGGTTTATTAAAATCGAATGGTGTACTTGTGCATGTAGTGTGTGTGTGTGTGTGTGTGTGTGTGTGTGTGTGTTATGTGCACATGAGTATATATGGGTGTAAGGCTAGAAGAAGACATTGGGTACCCTGTTCTAGCTCTTGCTATCTTACTTCCTTGAGACAGGGTTTCCCACTGAACCTGGAGCTAGGCTGGCAACCAGCAAGCCTCACCCATCCTTCTGTCTCAGCTTCCCACGGATCTGAGGTTACAGGTATGTAAGTGATCATGCTTAGCTTTTTACATGAGATCTGGGGACTTGAACACAGGTCCTCATTCTTGTGCAGCAAATGCCCTTACCGGCTGAGCCATCTCCCTAGTCTTTGAATGCTATAGTTTACATTATTCTAGGTATTTCAAAAACTAGAAAATAATTTTTTGAGACATAGTCTGTATCTTCAGTGGAAATAATGGCATACATGAATCAGTTACCCTCTATGAGTAATCCCAGTGAACTTTCATTTCCTTTTGCTTTGTGTCTGTGTGTCCACACTTGGCTCACTCAGCATCCTCTACCCTGTAGTTTTCATTATCTGGATGCCCACATATCTATTTCCTTTCGTGAGAAGCCTGTATCAGCTACTGGAACATTAGTCTCACTGGCTTCACATTGCCACCACTGGTTTAGTTCATGGTTCTGTGCAACCTGGGGTGGGTTCAACTAGGGAACACTTCTGGTCTTGGTTGAGTTCATTCATGAACCTGCAGGCAGGTGCTGATTGGCTAGGCAGCTGTATTTCTGGAGGTTAGATGGGCGTGACTTGAACATAGTTAGATGGGGTTTGCTAGACAATTTGGTCTCTTACCTGACAGATTGGCCTGAGTTTGTTCCCTTGGTAACCTGGCTGAGCTCCCAGAGAAGAATGGAACTTGGCAATGCCTCCTGAAGCCTAGGCTCGGATCAGGCACATGGCTGCAGCAGAATCACACACTGGGCTAGCCTAAGATAAAGGCTGAGAAACATGAGTCCATCTTTTGATGGGGCGGCTACGTTTCAAGGTGTATGGATACAGGGAAGGGTGCGGTGCTACTTACACATTTTTACATTCTTAGAGATTAGGGCTGAGCTGGCACTTACTGATGCTGTCAGAGCAAAAAGCCAGTTCGGGGAAGCAGAGAGGGATTTTTCAAGGAAGGACATTTAAAGTCGAGGTTTGAAGACTAAATGCTCTCCTTTACTGTCAGAGAGAGCAGTACCTAGAAGCTCCTGGAGCTGGAAGGAGTCTGGGATTTTCCAGGAAGATGGTTAGTGATAAGGTGGGCAAGGCCCTGGGCTAGGGACTGGGTGGAGAAATAACACTGCAGGCTCAGGAGGCCAAGAGCATAGCCAAGAGCCCTGTAAGTCTTGATAAGGAATTTGGATTCGGTCCTAAGAGCACTGAGGAGTCATTAGAGACATTTAAAGCAGAGGCGAGAAATGATGAGGCCCCTGCTTCTAAGAGATCACTTAGACTGGGATGTACAGAATGGATTAGAGGAAATGAGAGGAAATGGGAGGCTAATGGGGCTCTATTTTAAATGGGCAAATACCGCTAGCAAGATGAGAGGGTCTCCTGCTTTAGGAGTGTGAGTCGGGACAGAGTTCCCATCTCACTGACCCAGAACTTTTCCTGAGAGCTGTTAGGAGGAGGAGGTGGAAGAAGAACCCTCTGGGGAGCCCACCCAGCTGCCCAGCAGTGTGGAACTCCTCCCAGTACCTCAGTCACAAGAAACAAAGGATGGCTCATAGATTCAGATTCATTCTACTTTCCTATTACCAGAACTAATCATTTGCCTTTAAGTAAGATGCCGTCTCATGTTCATTAAAGCAATAGCCAAGGAGAAATTAAAGCAAGGAGAAATTTCTGGAACATTCAGGTCTATTAATGTTTCATTTCCCATCAACAGGGGGGCTAATTGAACTCTTACACTTGTAGATATTTAGTGACCGTTATTGTTTATTGAGTATCTGCTTTGTGCCTGGCCACTTGCACAGTTCATACCCTACGGTGCTTCCGATGACCTCCCTACTGAGACTAGAGAAGCACATCATTTGTTCATGGTAACGTGTGGTACATCTAATTCAGCACCAACGTCACTGTCAGCCATTGCCTATATCTTGCAGAGTGCCACATATGGGGATGTTTTTTGGTTTGTCTTATTTCTTCTCCCATCTCTCTGCAGTGAGTGACATTAGAATCTGCTATTTACTGATACAGAAGGCAAAGGTCAAAAAAAAGACACACAGCTTGCCCAAGATCACACCGCCAGGGCACAGCCCTAGCATTCTAACCCTCTTTCCACCTTCTTTTTATAAAACCAGGTTGTCTTTGTTTTTAAAGATGTATTTAATTTTTGCCTCTCTGTCTGTGTGCATGTCGATGTATAAGCACATGTGTATGTATTTCCCTGTGGAGACCAGAAGAAGGCACTGGGAATTGAACTTGGGTCCTATGGAAGAACAGCAAATAATCTTTGACTGCTGAGCCATTTCTCCTGCCCCAATATTACATATTCTACAAAATGAGGTTTTCTTAAACAAATATGCCCTTATTTTTGCTAGTCCTACATCTAAAAGCTCCTGCCCCCCCACACACACCTCACCTCTCTTCTTCTTTTCTTCGTCTACTGGAAGTGCCTAGAAGACTGGGCAAACCCTTAAGCCATCATCCCAACCCCAGCCCAGCACTGGCAGTTGTTCAGAACATCACACTTGATCTGTGCTGGTTCTCCCCAGCAGTGGTACCAACTTCAGCCTCCAACATACCTAACCACACCATGTACTGGGTCTCCAGGCAGCCTGCCTCTCTGTAGCATTTACCTAGGAAGGAGTCAGCTCCAACCTCAGAACAATGCTGACCAGATTGTATTCTCCAGGCGCTCCAGATGCCCCTGGGAACTTGACCCATAACATCACCGCTACACCAGCTCCTAGTCCCCAGCTAGGGAGAGACTGGGCTACAGCTCCTCAGCCAACAGCATCAGTGAGAATAATGAGCTACTCTGAGGGAGCTGAGAGCTTTCTGATCAAGAGATAGATAGGACTGTTCCAGTGACAGATCGAAAGGTCCTTTCCTCCCTACCCTGCCCCAGGGACATTCATTTCCTTGCCCAGGTCTTCCTATCCCTCACAGATTTGAGAAGGCAAAGGTGTCAGAGGGAGAAGAAAAGCCATCTAGTGGGTGAGAAGAGCGACTAATGTAATGTCAGTGCTACCTTGAGACTGTGCTTACAGGTTGGCTTCCCGAATCACACTGAAACCCCCTTGGGCCCTTATCACCTATGTCATGGGTGTGCTCATGTAGAGCATAGAACTAGATGCATATTCTTGTAAACATTAAAGGAGCCAGCAGGTAAATCAAGGACCCAGTAAGGTATTTGGCAGGGAAAGACAGGTGTCGTACCAATATGAATTCAGTTGTGAGTTTTGAATAAAATACTGCAGTGAATGGGCTATTGTTACCCTGAAAGACACTAGGCAGAACTTATTCTTAGCACAGTGTTAGCTAAGTACTATTAGCAACATTAGTGGGGGTCTTTGTGTGAGTACTGATGTTCTCTCTAAGGCAGAAGTTCTCAACCTGCAAGTTGCAATCCCTCTGGGGGTCAAATGACCCTTTCATAGGAGTCGCATATCAGATATCCTGCATAAAAGACATTTATGTTACGATTCATAACAATAGCAAAATTACAGTTATAAAGTACAAACAAAATAATTTTATGGTCAGGGGTCACCACAACACGAGAAAGTGTATTAAAGGGTCACAGCATTAGAAAGACCGCGTGCTTTAGGAAGGCTGTGTGCTCCAGGGTATCTTTCAGGCTTTAAATAGTAAAGTCACCAAGCAGGTCAGTTCCTAAAACTGGAAAAAGCATGGGAGGCTCACCTTTGCTCTGCTCCTGTGTCCCCAAAGCCAGAAAAGGGAACTAGGAAGAATAAGGGATGGGGGCCAAGAAGAAGCATCCAGAAGACAGGAAACAGTGGGCAGAGGCAGGTGTGTACTGTGTCTGCCACCTCCAAATCAGATCTGTGCACATCCACACCCCATCCCACTGATTCTGGCATGAATATGGCTTGGGAGAGCACAGCTGGAGTGAGAAGCAGAGAAGAGTCAGGAGAGAATTAGAGGAGAAAAAAAAAAAAAGATGGGAGAATGTTTCAGGTTGAAGACAACCCCCAGATGTCCACATGTTAGAGACCCCATTTCTCATGCAAGGGCTCTGGGAGTGTTAGATAATGAGGCAGCATCTTCACAGGCAGATGAAGGCCATCATGGGAGTGGTTCTTTACACCAAGAAAGAGCTCAGTTCTGTTTTGCACGTTCATTTGCCCTGTAGTCTTTCTTTTCCAGTTTCTCCCCTTAGGATGAGTGCACAGGAGACTCTCACCAAATACTGACACCAAGTACTGACAAAGTCTAACCAGGCCCTATAGCTGTGAGTCAAGTAGAATTCTATTGATTAGATGTTACAAGTCTCAGGTATTCTGTCACAGCCACTTGAAATAGAGCAAGACAAAACCCAGGAAGAGAAAAGGGAATAAGGAAGATGAAGAGGAAGGGAAAAGGAAAGAGGGCAGGAGAACAAGAGAAGAAAAGAAAGGAGACATAAGAATAAGTCAAGCAAAATCAAAGGGATGCAGGGATGGAGGACACTGGTGGGAACACAGGAGATGGGCTTCCAGAGAATTCCAGTACTTTGTTCCTGGGGCTGCCTTCCTCCCTCTTACCATCTTCACAGGGCCCCGGTGTTAGAATCACACTGGGCCCACACTCAACAGGGCATCTTTGAGTTTGAGTGACTGTAAAACCATGAGCAGAGAATTGTTTGTTTTCTTCTTCTTCTTCTTCTTCTTCTTCTTCTTCTTCTTCTTCTTCTTCTTCTTCTTCTTCTTCCTTCTTTTCCTCCTCCTCCTCCTCTTCCTCCTCCTCCTCCTCTTCCTCCTTTTCCTTCTCCTTCTCTTCTTTTTTGTAAGATTTATTTATTTTATATATGCGAGTACACTGTCACTGACTTCAGACACACCAGAAGAGGGATCTTAACAGGTCCCACGTTGCATATCTTGACATTAGCTGTTCTATATTGACAGTCGTCACAACACAAGGGAAAGGTCTGGTCCTTCTCCCTGTTGTTCCATGAAGTTATGCCTGAGTAAGCTATGGAAAACTAACCAGCGTCTTTGTGGGACAGGCTCAAGCTGGATTCAGCTGGTCCCAATTGGTTTCTATCCTCCCTGGATTTAACCCCTGAATTTAATCCCTCGTCTGGTATGTCTGAAGTCAGTCACAGTGTACTTGCAAATATAAAATAAATAAATCTTACAAAAAAGAAGAGAAGGAGAAGGAAGAGGAGGAGGAAGAGGAAGAGGAGGAGGAGGAGGAGGAGGAGGAGGAGGAGGAAGAAGAAGAAGAAGAAGAAGAAGAAGAAGAAGAAGAAGAAGAAGAAGAAGAAGAAGAAGAAACCACACATTAGAAGAAGGAACCACTAACAGTACCTGCCTCTCATGCAGTGTCAACCACAGGCTGTGGAGATAGGTGTATTGGCAGCCCAAGCACTTGTGTCCCCAGATAGGGACACAGAATGACTAGACTATGTTCAGCATGTGCTCTGGGAACAGGAGGGCCCTCTGTGTTTTAGGAAGAGGGGTGATATTCTCATTCCACACAAAACAGCAAAGACTATATGAGTTCACAGTACCTGAGGTGAAAGTCAGTATCATTAGGGAAGGATGGATGCTGGAGTCTGGGTAAAAGTAAATGTATTTTCAGTCATCCCAAAGGCCCACTTAATTTGTCTGGTTTAGCCCTGGCACCTCAGTCTTCTCTCTGACACTTCTGTGGACTTCTCTTTCACACATTACACCATCAGACTCTAATGCTTCTCTTTCTTGCCTTCTAGTTTTTCAACATGGACGGGGGGAAAATTCTATATTCTTGAGGTAGAAGGGTGGAGATGGTTCTCTTAGTGGTTATATTTAAAGATCTTCCAGGAATCATCAGCCCTCAAATGAAAGGACTTTGGAGCTAGAGAGGGGATGAATAACATGTATGTAGAAAAAAACTTAGGAAAATTTTGCAGAGGTTTTCATTTTTCCAGAACACAAATAGAGACAATATTTCTTTCCCTAGCATATCTCCCAGGATGTGCAGAGGAGGAGACCAAAGAGGGCCACCATCCGCCACATCTTTCCTTCAGTGATAGTATAAGAAGCTGACTGGGATTCTGTCTTGCATCTGCTTCTGAGAACATAAATGGCCAAAGGCTAGACGTGACCAAGGAGAGGAGGGGACCATCTAGAATAGTAACTCCTAATCCAGACAGTCATGACTTCTAACAAATAATGAAAATTAACCAATCTTTTTATTTTAGTTGTTACCTGTTGAATTTAGTTGATTGTCTCTTTACTGATAATTTTTTAAAAAGAGAGGATGCTTCTCTGTGAAAGCATTGGCTTTCTCAGTAAGGGATCCAGGCTGCAGTGCTCCCTTAGTCCTGAGATGCTGAAGTTCTCGTTATAGCTACTTCATTTCTGCTCCTTAGTCTCAAGAGACTGCGCCCCTCTCTCTGCGCATGTGTTTGCCGATTGGTTGTCTCAGTTGCTGCATATGAGGGGAGGCAGTTGAAACCTGGAAAATATTTGCGGTATTGCCAGTATTTCTGAAACCTCAGAGTTTGGGGAGAGGTGGGTATAAAGTGAAGCCACAAAGAGAGACTGGCCAGGGAGTGTAAACTCTAGATGTCAAGAGGGAAAGCATTGTTAAGCTGGGAGATGGCAGTCAGGCTTGCTAAGTAGAAGGTCACTGAGCTTAGTGTGGAGACAGATCGGAAAAGGTTTGTAAGATAAGGCTAAAGAGCTGCCTCGAGACGGGAGGAATGGAGCAAAAAGTTGAAGGCAGAGAGGGCTGTGGGACAGAATCAGAACTCACAAAGGGAGTGAGAGTCACCTGAATTTAACCTATACAGCTTTTAAGAGACCTGGTCAAGGGCTGGGGAGATGGTTCAGTCATTCAGATGTGAATCTTGCAAGCATGAGAACCTGGATTCGATCCCCAGAACCTACATAAACAAAGCCAAGTATGATGCGATCCCAGGACCGGGGAGGTGAAAACAGATGGACCTCTGGGGCTTTCTGGACAGGCAACCTAATCTAATTGATGAATTTCAGGCCAATGAGAGATCCTGTGTCATGATAAATGAATGAATGGATAATGCTTGAAGAACAATGCCCATTGTCTTTGTCCTTCCATATACATGTGCATACTTGCACACCTACACATATATAAACATGTATACACACATAAACAAACAAAGCAACTGGACCCTAACAAAACAACACATTCCTCCCCACACACTAAGCTGTATTTTATTCAGCAATCATTAATAACTGATTTGATTCAAGCTATTTTGTTTTACAGCCCCCATCTCCCATAATTTTTTTTTTTTTTTTGGTCCTGGTAACAATTCTATTGGTGCATAAGAAGCACATTATAAATACATTTTCTATCACTCACTGTATTTTAAGCAAATTTGAGACATCTCTGATTAGGTGCCTTCCCAACGATAGCCTTGTTCAGACAGATAATTGCATGCTGATTTTTTTTATTTTGTTTTGTTATTCTTCCCCCAGCGTCGTTCTCTTCCCCTTTGGCAAAGCTACAATCTTGCATACACACGTCAGTGGATAAAAACCCTTGAAAGTAACTCTTCAGAAGAAATCTAATTTACTTTTTAATCTGGGTTCGGAAAATTTGCCAGAAAATTTCCACAGACAAGCACTGCCATTTCTTACCATGTGTCTCACACCCAGGCTGGGCTTTGACTCCGGATGGGGCTAATGTAACAGGGGACGGATCTTCTGATACATTATTTATTTGACACAATCCCACCCAGATAAGATCTATGGGCAGGAGAGGGAAAAGTGTGACCTTATCCTTCGCCTACAGAAAAGTAAGGAATCTTCCCTTTTGCTTGTTTAAGGAACCTTTCTTTCTCTGTGCACGAGAAGGCTCAGCTCCTTATAGAGCCTAGGGACTGTCAGCCCACAGAGATTTGGCTTGGCTGTGACTTTTCCCCCCAAGAACTATACCAAACCTTAATGTTTGCTGGTGTTTGACCTTGGAATTATTTCCAAGGATTTCATAAACACTCTGCTCTGCTCTCTTAAAGACAAAGACCAGAGTGGCAATCAGCACAAATAAATCCAAGATTCATGCCAGGTGGCCTCACTTTGGGGAAAGAATATGGAAACAGGTCAACTGGTGTCCTTATCTGCTGACTGGATACCCAGCATTCTCCTTGTCTGCAGAATGAGGGGGAGATCTTTGTGACCCTGCCTGTGGACGCATCAGAGCTGTAGGAAGAACTGAGATGCAAGTCCAGGTTCTGAAGTTCTGCTCTTGCTCTGTTCTTGCTGGATAATTTCCAGGAAAGTAATATATTTGAGCTCCTGCTCCCTGGTGTGTCCACAAGAGGTGTTGACTTTCTCTTTGTCCACCTTGTGGAGTTATTATAAGGATAATGAATAGAGAAGCTTTGAAAATGGGGATGAACCATGTAAATGTAGAATTAATTGTGAATTGATTGATTAATTAGTGAAAACAGATTATGAAGTATTTGTAGAACTCAGAGGGAGAACAGAGGCTCAGATTGGCCAGTGACACTTCCTTATTCTCAGCTGCCATGTCTCTAATACACACAGCTGCCTACACCATGTATGTCGAGCTCATACGAGGTTGAATAAGGCTGTGTGGCAAGGAGGTCACAAAAATTCCGTAGCAGCAAAAGGTTTCTGAGTGAACAATGAGCAAAAATTAATTACAAAACCAAACACGTGAGCTGAATCTGGAGGGTCTCCCAGCAGCACTCATCGGTGTTATGCCACGCAATATCAGCTCAGCCTTCGTTCTAAGCATGCAAGCACCCGTGATTTGGGCTGTACATACCATCATGCCAGTGGTCTGCCAGTGGTACCTGAAATCCCTTGTATCAGACTCAAGGTTATTTTATGTTAAGATTTTGAGAATTTTACTCTGTGTAGTTTTGTGCTCTTATAAAATATAATGGCTTAATTATGGAAACAAAGTCTTTTCCCATCATTATCCTTCAGCATGTAAGTATCCAGTTATATATCTGGGGTTATATGGGCTAGACTGTCTTCAAAATTTACTGTTTGTGTTGACGAGTTAGGTTTCATTTTTTAAAAAGTCATTTTAAAAAGTTGACTTGGAATTAGGAAAGAATTTCTAAGAACTTTTGAAATGAGCCTAGATATGCTATCCTGTCCTATGTGTTTAAATGAGAGTCACAGCCTTTATGATTATGAAATCAAATATTAATCAACTCTAAAAAGTTTCATGATACTTTATGTTCTGCAGTATCAAATAGTCAACCAGGATTTCATTCTTTATGTAAAAATAATACATCATGGCAAAGCAGTAGCATGCAAACCCACTTGCAGTTTCATTAAATGGTAAATTATCTTTTAAAAAAGATTATTTTTATTGTATGTGTATGAGCACATTTTGCCTGTGTAAACAGAAGTGTACCACATACATGTATGCTCTCAGTGCCCATGGAAGCCAGGAGAAGGATCTATTGGAAATGGAGACGGGGCGGTTGCGAGCAGCCTTGTGGGTGCTAGAAATTGAACCCTAGTCCTCTGGGAGAGCAGCAAGTGGTGCTAGCCATTGACTCATCTCTCCAGATCCAAAATGATTATCTTAAAGTCATTTTATATGACTTATTATCAGCAAATGTCTGGTTCTTATTCCTATTTTATATAATTTATATATTCAGGATGGCATAAAAAAAATCTCTCCAGGAAAGAAGATAGTGAGTGAAATTTTCCCCAAAGGCTCTTAAGTGGGCAGAATCAAGCAAAGAATGTGTCCTGAATTTGATGTTCAATATATCCTGGTTGAGAGTTCTTGGCAGTTATTTTTGAAACTCCACAGAGCTCTTAGGAACCACAAAACTGGAGTTCATCATCTTCCCCCCCCACCATGTTTCCTTTAAAAAAGAATATATATGTATATGTGTATGTGTATGTGTATGTGTATGTGTATGTGTATGTGTATGTGTATGTGTATGTGTATATGTATATGTATATGATGTATATGTATATGTATATGTATATGTATATGTATATGTATATGTATATGTATATGTATATGTATATGTATATGTATATATATGTATGTATATATTACATTATATATTATATATTGCATTATATATTATATATAATACATATATTCATGTATACATATATGTGAATGTGTATGTATGTATGTATGTGTAAAATATCTTCCTATGCTGACCAGACCTGGGTGGAAGTTTTGGCTCAGCTGTGCACACAGTGAAAGCTGTGAGAATTTACGTCTTTCATTCATAATATACGTCATGGGGCTTGTGACAGGTCAGTGGACAGTGATATTTCATGAGCTAAACCTTACTCATCCACCATCAGTTAAATTCTGTTCTTCTCATTTAGTTTTGTACCATTGGTCCCTGCCACAACGTCTGCAAGGTAGGAAGGATTCCATGACTACCTGCTAAATGAATGAATGGATGGACATATTCATTTATGAAACATGTAGTGGTCACTGTCATTGGTCGAAGGAAATATGTTTAGGATACTTAAGATTGTTCTCAGTCCTGAATCAACTCTGAAGACTTCATCTCCTGCCAAACCTCTACCTCTTCTGTCTCTAAGGCTTCTTTCCACCTTTGCTCTTCCAGAATTTTCTACCCCTGCTGACCTTTGCAGGTTTTCTTTCCTCAGCTGTGAATGCTTTCAGCTAGTGAGATGGTGGTGAAGCTTTGCCCAGAATAGTTCTCTGGTCTTCCTACTTCTCTGTGTTTCCTTCTCAGAGCTATACCTCCTGTGGGAGGAGTAAATACAGAAAAATGACAACATGTACATTAATGCTCGTTAGAATGTCATCATTATACTCTGCAAAGTGTCTGCTGAGGGGGTCCCTGAAGGACACTTAGAGATGAGGCAGCTGCTCCAGATTTGTTCCAGCTCACATCCTGAAGAAATGACATTGAGATAAATGCAGCTTTTCAGGCTGGAAGTAGGGGGACTGTAGGGGCTCTTTGGAGAAGGAGGAGATAGTGAAGAAGAACCCCATATGTCCCTCGGGGCATGCAGAACAACACTTGCAAAGTGTGGAAAGAACCTGATATGTACAGGAGGAGGAACGGGCTCTATTATGGGGCTCCCTTGCTCTAACCAAGCGACTCCATGAATGTTTAAGGAGAGACAGAAACAGAGAGAGACACACAGAGAGCCCGACACATAGAGACAGAGACACAGAGACAGAAGGGCAGATAGAAATATAAAAAGAGAGACAGAGATAGAGACAAAGCCAGAGAGAGAGAGAGAGAGAGAGAGAGAGAGAGAGAGAGGACAGACAGTCAGACAGTCAGAGACAGACAGAAACAAGCTGGTCAACAGGGTGAAAGAAGCTCTATTCTACTTCCTCTACCATTAGAGGAGACTAAGGAGAGGTTTTCGAGATAAGGAGGTGAGGTGACATCCAGGTTCCGAGTCTGAGTCTACCTATAAAGCTATGGGCAAGGAATAGCAATGAACATCTCTTTGTTCTGTTCATCCACACAAGACGACTAAGCCTTAAAAGACCCATGGATGGCACATTGACCTGCTCCTCATGCTTCACAGTATACGGTCTGTTCAACAGCCAGGTTAGTAAGTGGTCCCGTATGCTGGTCAAGTAACTTAGCACCCTGTACCCCACCTCCCTGAAATACCAGGTGACAGGGGTTGTAAGACATTCTAGAAATAACTTTAACTTTTATGTGTTATTCAAAATGGTAATTTTGAGTCCAGACTATAAAATCAGAGTATAAACTACTCTGGGTTCAACAGATTCATGCTGTCAACCCTAACAAGTATGGCACTTAAAATCTGCAGAGCTTTCTATGTACCACCACAGGGAATTCTCAACACTGCCCTCTAAAATAATCAGAACAAGCACTATAATTCCCATTGTACAAACAAGAAAAGCGAGGAAGAGTTTTTTTAATGACATTCACACAAAACATATACCTAGAGCATTGATATAGCATGCAATATTGCCTTCAAGGAAGGAAAGCCACACAAAGAGATATAAAAATTCACACACAGGGCATGAGACTCTCCAAACTGTCAACTGACTGATTTAACCAGCAGAAATCACTAGAGCAAAATCTAACTACTAAGGATCAGAATTCAGCTCCCCCGGTTGGAGCACAGCAGCCTACTGACTGGGAAAGAATAGGGTGAGTTCAGTCACCCCAGGAGCCTGCCATCTCCAGTCATGAGCCAATGCCTGTTTGACAGATCAGCCAATCAAAAGTTCAAGACAAGAATGAAGGACACAGGACACAGGTTATAAACATAAACATGGGTACAAGATCTGCATGACCTCCTGTGTCACCCCTCCTCACTGGGACCAATCTGAGCTCTTAGGAGCCTCAGCTTCCTCTTTGGTAAATTGGGAGATTGAATCTCACCACTTCCAAGGTTCCTGAGAACGACTGGTCAGTCTTCAGACCAGGATTAAGCACGTGCAATCTTCTCTTCAGAATGATGACCTTTTGACCACACAGATGTCATCGTCATCAAAGTATTTACCACTGTTTTGTGAATGAAGGTACAGGAAAACTCTCTCTCTCTCTCTCTCTCTCTCTCTCTCTCTCTCTCTCTCTCTC
>JANHMN010000024.1:8360623-8377967 GCA_030674055.1 Rhabdomys pumilio | reverse complement strand
TGGTGATGGTGATGGTGATGGTGATGGTGATGGTGATGGTGATGGTGATGGTGATGGTGATGGTGATGATGATGAAAGAAGGCACTCTTAATCCCAAGAGTCTGAAAGGAAACAGCAAAAACTAAAATTGAAGAATTGAAACTAAATTGAAGAATTTCACCCTGCCATTTACACTTTGGTCTGCGTGTGTCAGAGGCAGTGACTCAGTGAGACTCACATCCAAGGTCAAGGGACTTAGCCACCTCCCCTCTGCCCCCAGAGCAGGAAAAATGGACTTTTCCTTTATCTGACTGCACATTTGCTGGGAGCACCTGGCCCCAGGAGGGTTATACACATGAAAACTAGGCAGTCTTTTGTTGTAATAATGGTAAATACAGACCTGGAGCAAGGCTACAGGTAGACAGATGTTTTGATTGCCTACACACAGGTGCCTGCTGCCAATGCCTGAGTGTGGTTGGTGATGGAGAATCCACCTAACATCTCAGCTTCCATTCCCAGGGGCTGTCAGCTGCACCTCACCTGAGCATTCTTCACTCCTCCTCACTCAGGTAATCAGAAAGGACTGGAGGCTGCTGATGGTTAATCAGCATTTGCTAGACACTAAGCAAGACACCACTCCTCCTCAGGCTTTATTCCTTCCCTGGGGCATCTCTCTGGAAAGGAGGGAAAGGACAGGATTGGATGTCTCTAAGTAAGGCCTGCCAGGGAAGTCTCTGGGGCACTTATGTTGAGACCACCAGAGATCTGCTCCCCATAGCTGAGCCAGAACCCCTGGGCAAGGAGAGCCAGAGAGAGCCAGTTCTCATCCCCAAAGGCTGCTTAAGCAGAAGCCTCAGAGGAAGGCGACAGACACATCTGGCAAGATGATGAGGTGGCCCATTTCCTCCAGCCCTGGCAGGCTCTGTCTGCAGCCTGAGTCTCAGCAGTTGATTTTGTCTCTGTGTTGGCACCTGTTTGCCGCTTACACCAACTAATGTCTGTCAGTGGACTCATTATCATCAAGGATCTGAAATTAAGAAATTATGAATGTGTAGACACTTCTGTTCTCATCCTAATGGTTTGTTTGTTGTATAATGGTTTGTTTATTTTATCGATGGCATCTGTCCTCATTGGAATGGTACAAATTGGACTCGTGCTTGCCCTTATTTGAGGTCTGCCCATCTCTACCTTTGTTTTTTTTTTCCCTAACTGCTCCATTAGGATGTAGTAGTCATTGTTTAAACAGACAGATGACAGAGAGATGAAAGAGACGGAGGGGAAGGAGGGGGGGAAAGAAAGAGAACACTAAGTAGAAATAGCAAGGCTAAATACCGTAGACCAAAGGCTTTGGGAATCATTTTTATTTAAACTAATCATTTGTAGCATTGAAGAGAGAAGGTTTAGCCATGTGTCATGGCACCAGAAGCCAAAATAGGAAGATATGGTAATTCAGAGGCCAATCTGGCCTTCATAGAGAGACCCTGTCTCAAAACAAAACAAAATGAATGTTTAAATGAGACACAGTAGCTGTCAAGATTAGAAGACTATTTCAAAACAGCTTTTTTTTTAGTTGTGAAGAATACACATACGAAGGGTGCTAAATAAACATATATTTTACCCAAACACGGATCAAGAAAGCCAAGCAGCCATCTCCCAGGTCAAGATGTGAAACATGGCCTCCTACACCACCCACTCCCTGTCTTTCCCATATTGTACTCAAGTTCCTGCCCTTGAAGGGGAACACAAATACCATAGCTCTGTCTTCCAACGCAATATTTTAAAAACTGTGTTTATAATCTAGATATGTAAAGCCAAATGATATCATCGGTTTGTACCTGTTTTTTTTTTAATTTTCCATAGAGAAGTATAATGTAGTGATTATTTGTTAAAGATTCATTCATATTATAATTACAGTTTGCTCATTCTGGTTAGTGTATAGTTTTTTTCTTGTACAGATACGCCCTGCCTTGTTAATTCAATGTGATGTCTGTAAATATTGGAGCAGTTTTCAATTCGAAGCAATCAAACTAGCAAGGATGTTCTGAATCACCTCCTCGGTGCAACCTAGGGTCCCCACCCAGGAAAGGAGTCTGCGCATATCAGCTCACACTAAACACTGCTGTTTAAACTGATCATTCTTGCAAAGATGAGGCTGAACTTCTCAACTTGCCTTCTTCGCGCCTGTAACTGTCAGACTTTCTATTTCCTGACTCTGTGGTGGGCATAGACCAGTATTTCATTGTGGCCTTAATTTGCATATACCTAGTTATTATTTGTATTTCCCACGTGCATTGACCATTTTAAAATGTCACCTAGTCCTCGATCGCTTTTTCTTCAGTTTTCCCCTTTTTTCTCATTGCTTGGAGGAATTGCTGACATACTATGAATGGAAGTCCTTGGCGACACATATCAGTACCAAATATCTTACCCTAAAATATAGGTTATATTCATGTTTCAACAGAGTCTTTGGATGGGCAGAATTATAATTTTTATGCTACCCCATGCATCTGTCTTATAGTTCATGGTTGATTCATTTTAAGTCATGTTAAATTTTTTTTTCTTTTTGCACTCTAATTCCAAGTTGACAACAGAGTGACACACACATGTACACTATTTTATACAATTGGGATCAATATTTCTGCTGCTAGAGAGAGCTTTATTTTCTACACAATGATTTTATAACATTTCAAAGTGGAGAGCCCAAACCTGGACCATTTTGTTCCCTGGCATCTGGGAGTTTCTAGGAGATAGTAGAGAGAGCCACAGAGGATGCTTCTAAGGGAAATACACCTTCAGTGAGATATGTGTGGTTTGCCTTTAAGAGTGACTTATTCACTAAATAGACTCTAATTAGTGATAAAGTCCTCTTATAAATGGAGTTATAACCCACATCTTATATATGGGATCATAACCCACAGTAGGGACTTTTGACATATAATACACTAAAAGTTTGTTTTTATACATAGTCAGGTGTATATATACCTATGAACATCATGTCTCTTGCTATGTTTTAGCTCATGTTACCCAGCTATTAGCTCATATTACCCAGGGATTCTTTTCTTCTGTGACTCATCCGTCTTTGGCAGAAAAATCCTCGGCTGCTATACAAACACTTCTTCACCAGCTAAGCTTATAGTCAGTTGAAGGAAATAGCATTTGCATCAGGCTAGCTCAATGTGTGGCAGTTCTTTAGAGAGCAAGGCCAGGGATGAGAAGCAGCAGCTGTTCCCTGACTGGGGCTGGCCTTGAAAATGTCTGACATGCCCAGCTGCTGAGTGCAGGATGCATGGAGACTGAACTCTGAGCTGCCCTAACTCAGAGGCCAGAGTCTAGAAGGGGAGGCAGCATGGCTTCCACCAACACTTAGGGAGCAGAGGAGCTCTGATCCTAATCCCTGAACACAGACCTTTCTCAAGGCTGTTTATCTCCCCGAATCCTCTAATATTTAAAGCCATTTCAATCCTGTTTGAAGAGACTCTTCAACACTTTGAATCTGGGACCTCTGGAGGGAGGTGAGGGAGGAAAGGAAGAGGGAAGTCAGGAGCAGGAGAGCAATGGTGAGAGTAAGCCTGGAGAGGAGAAGGGGGACTGGAGAAAGACAGGCAGACACTGCTGACAGAATAGATGCAAGCCTGCTGGAGCACCCTCTTCCCTGCCAACCCCCAAACACACAAAGAGGGCTTCTTTATGATTTCAGAGATAGAGAGGGCGGAGGAGGAGTATGGGAAGGAGAGCCTTAGGCTAAGATCTGGCTTTTGGATTTTTATCTATTCATTTATTCACTCATTTGTCCAATCAGTTGATAAACATCGAGCAACTACTGACCTTGAAAGACGTATAAGGTGCTATTGGCTCTTCTGTAGGGTTGCCCATATGTGGCCAAGTGCTAGGACCTGTATGCAGGAGCAGAGGCTAGATCCATAATGTCGCTTATTGGACTAATGAAGACATACCCTGGAAGATTGCTTTGAAGCTTGCACAAATGGGATACTAAAGGTATCAGGCAAGGGTGCTCTGCCTCAGGCTTTGGAGAATGGACTCCATCTTTCTATTGGCTGTTCAACAGAGCACCTGTGTCTCCCTGAAGTTTCTGTGAGGTCAGTGCTTCTCCATCATCCTTTCAATGCCTGTATCCCACTGCTTCTTGCTCTCATTTCTTTCTTCTTTTCCTGGCCTTTCACTCTGTCTCAAGCCTGCTTCTCAAGTGGGCCCAGAATATAGCCAACTGTGTAACGCTTAACAGAGTTTGGGACAAGGACAAGTAGTGACATCACTTGAATATGAACAACAACAACAACAACAACAACAATCCTGGAACTTTCAAATTAGTTTTAAATAGTGGGGGTGTTGTATCTGTGTGTGTGTTGGGGGGAGAGTTGCATGTGAATGTAGGTGCCCAGGAGGCCGAAGGTGTCAGATCCCTTGGAGCTGGAGTTATAGGCCATTGTGAATCTTCCGACATAGATATTGGAAAAAAACGAGTTTTTTTTTTCCTCTGAAAGAACACTAGGCCACTGAGCTATCATTCTAGCCCTGATGATTTGCATTCTTAGAACATCAAACAGCTCCACAGAGGACATCTGTCCTTCCCCCTGTCCCTATGGGCTTCTGCTTCCCCTCCCCCATCACCCCTACCCTGCCCTTCCTCCTCTCTCAAATGATTTTGACTCTCTTCCATATGCAAATTCCTATTTATTTCTCTTTTAAAAGAATTTTAGAATGCTTTAATCAGAGCAATGAGTGAATATTACTTTTTTTTTTTAAATCAAACAGGGCAGACATTCTCATAATTAAATCAACAGTTGCCTCTTGTACCCCTCTCCACGTCTAATTCCATTCCCTAGGGAAAAGCACTTTAAGCCATCTTTGATTTGAGGGTTTCTGGCGGTTTCCTCTCATACCGAACAATATATTTATGCCTCCATTTCTTGATTTATTGACCACAGATATCATCTATTGATTACCTACCATGAAATAGGAAGATTTATCTTCATGCCACACTTAGTGCCCTTTCTCTCCTTCCTTGCATGTTGTCCTCTAGTTAAGACTAATTATTCTCACCTGTAAGTAGAGATGGTTTGTTTTATCACACCAGGTGGCTTATCTTGCTATCTCATTTTTACAGGATGCAGGAGTCCGTCCGCTCTTCTTTCTCTGTCTCCATCTACTTTTCTATACACTACTCTGTCAACTCTACCTCCTCTGCTTGTTACCCAGGTAGATTATACTGTATGGTCCCAGGTCTTCCCTGCATTGTGTACAGGAACCATGAATTTCTTGTATGAGACTGTCAGCATCTACCTGAATCATGGTAAGAGAGTCATAGAGACTGTAGGGTTCTCAAAACAGCGTGCTCAACATGAAGACATGTCAGTCTATGTGTGTGCATGAATAATGATAGATTTTGGTATCTTCCAGACTCATGTGCAGTTTGCATGTGATCAGTCTAGAACCTCTCCTTTAGGTCATGTGAAAGATGAAATGTGACACACAATGACATATCTTCACCATTGTTCCTACTGTTGGGTGGGGCAAAAATTATGACCACTGTAATTTCCAAGCTGAACTTGTGAAAAGCTCATGAAATTTGCTGATTTGTCTCTTTTTGCTGCTATACAGGAAGATGACAAGGACTCTAGATGGTGCAGCTCAGAGGAGACAGAACTTTTGACACCTGGCCTCTTCTATGACTAGAGATAGCAGAGCCTTGTGCTGACTCACCTAAACCAGTCAGAGTGACTGAGAAATATTCTTCTGTGTATAACACATGTGAATTGGTGCTAACCCATTATAATCTTCTCCATTATTACTCATATAGCAGTTTAAATTAATATTCCCATAGAAATATTATTCATCCCACAGATAAGAAGTAAGTTAGAATGATGCAGTTTCTTCAGTTGAGGCAACACTGTGGGATCCTTGCCTTCTGCAAGACAATGTTCTTGTGATGTGGCTTGAATATTATTCCCTTTTATAAAGTCAAGTATTAAAAAGAGACCAGTCATATGTAACTCTTTGGTACTTTCTAAAAAATTTCTCTCTCTTTTTTTGAGAAAAGAATAGTATATTATACCTTCTGAACTCATGAGGCCAAAAATTAGTTATTATGTAGAATCCATTCTTGTTCTATTGAGAAAATATCAAAGAATTGGCTAAAAAGAGGGGGGTAAAAGAAATGTTTTCTTGTGATGATTCTAAGCAGATAGGACTGGCCATCAAGAGGGACAGGGGCTAATAATGTCTGAGAGAACAGTTAAACAGAAAAGATGGATGGAGTCTAGACACAGCTGGTAAGCAGCTAGAGGTGAACACACACAGCCCAGTGAAGGAATGAAATGAAAGTGAGGTGTTCTGCACAGACCCAAATAGACATAGTGACTGCCATCTTCAGTACTCTCCTTCCTGTTATCCCAGAGAGTATTGATGATGCTGAAGAGAAAGGAGAGGGAATGGAAGTGAAAGGACCAGAGAAAATGGGAGCTTTCTCAAGATGTCTGGTGGTCACTGTGAGCTGAGGCTAGTCAGCACTGCAACACACTTCCTCTCCTGATCATGACTGGTCCCCGAGATCATCATACCTAGGACAGGTCATTACCTTCTTTATGATAGGTACTTGTCAGACACGTTCATCCTCATGGTTGACTTTGACTTTAGGAAATATTCCTGGATACTTCCTTGGTGATTTTTTTCTTTTTTCTCCTCTACCTCTGCTTCTTCATCTTCCCTTTTTCTCATTCTGTCTCTTTCCTCTTCCTCTTCCTCTTCCTCTTCTTCTTCCTCCTCCTCTTCCTCTTCTTCTTCATTCTCTTCCACCTCCTTTTTTTCCCTTGGTCTTATTTTTTCTTTCTCCTCTACACTCTGAGGAGTTTCTCTGACCTCATCCTATAGCTCCCTACTAAATATTTTACTTCAGCAGTCATATATTTTTAATTTTCTTAAGAACTTCTTGTTCTCTGGTTATTTCTATTTCATGGACTTTTTATCTTTTTAATTTTTAAATTTTTATTATTTTGTTTTATTTTTAATGAGAAAAAAAGTTTAGTGTCGTGGTTAAAAACAGAGACTGGGAAGTCAGACCAACTGAGTTTAAATATCATCCCTCCCTCTTGTTGGTTGTATGAAGGGGAGGCCACTCAGGATCTCTGTGGCAATCTCCTCACCCAGAACGTGAAGATAGTTGTTTTGGGTACCACCCATGGTGTGATAAATGAGTTACTATACATGACATACTTAAAATTGTGCCTGTCCCAGAAGATGGTGATGATGATGGACATAGTACAGATACTTCTCAACTTACAATGAGCTAAGTTGAAAACATCATAAGCTTAGGATTAGATGACTCAGCAGCTAAAGGCTTTTGCTACACAAGCCAGACAACCCACATTCTATTCTTGAACCTACAGTGGAAGCAAAGAACGGGCTCCTGAAAGATGTCCTCTGATACACACATACATGTTGTGGTACACTCTTACACAGGACACGTATATTCTTCTTCCTCCTCCTCCTCCTTCTCCTCCTCCTCCTCTCCCTTCTCTTCCTCTTTCTCCTCTATCACCATCATCGTCATCATCAACAGCCATAGAACAAGAAAATACTGGAAGTCAACGATACATTTATAAACCTTTCCACTGAGCATAACAGCTCAGCCTAGCCTACTGCAGTCAGACTCAGAACACTTACATGCCACAGTAATAGCAAGGTCATCTGACATGAAAGCTGTTTTATAATGAGGTGTCAGGTTTTCCGTGCCATTCGTTAAATATTCTATGGAAAGTGAAAAGATACAGATGTAACAATGGAAAACAATATGACTTTGTCCTATCACAGAGACATCAAATCCTGAGCTGGGAGTCACCTGCCTTATGTTGAAGAGCTTGGGGGATGCTAAGGTTTAGAGAGTCCTCTCCTGCTTCAGGTTCACCCTGATTTGTCCAGTTATGCTTGTTTCACTGATGATTTTTTCCCACCTATGGGTCAGTCCCCAGTTGTACATAAAGACTGAGTTTCATATGTGACTTTCTCTGCAGTCGGTTTCTTTGAATGGAGGGATGCAGAGGATGGCTTTTTTCATGGCAGACTTACTTTAAGATACTGGTTAGGAAGTCATCTGTAAGACAGAGGATGAGGAGAACTCTGCAGCTTTTCAGTACTCACACCAGCAGCCTAGATGGTTCACCTCTCATAGGGCAGGAGCCCTGTACTGAGGGGAGACAGTGGTGAAAATGTCTTTGTCTTTCCTCCTCCTCCTCCTCCTCCTCCTCCTCCTCCTCCTCTTCCTCTTCCTCCTCCTCCTCCTCCACCTCCCCCCCACCATCACCACACCTGTGGACTCTGAGGCTAGCTCACTGCTGCCAGGTAGATCAGCTCTGCCTCCTTCGGAAGCGAGTTCTGGCTTTCTCGCTCCATTTCATGAATCTGTTTGGTCTACTTTCCCTTTTCCAAGAATTTATTGAAATATCTTTTCTGTTGAAGGTTGCAACTTCATTCTGGTTCCTTTTATTAGCAATAGTTTATTCATTTTGCATTTCTTTGCCATTGTGTTAATAGGGGCTTGAGACAAATAGCAGGTTAATTTAAATGCCTTTGTCTGCCATTCTTATGCAGAACCTTTGAAGATTCTTGACTTCTGTGCCTCTTTCCAAAGGATGCCCTCAAAACTCACCTTCCACATATGGAGGATTATTAAAGACTTTTTTAAAAAGGAGTTTCTATGGTGGCAAGATGTCTCAGCAGGCAAGTGATTATTGTGTAACCCTGAAAAGCTGGCTGTTAAACCTGGATCCTCTTGTGGAAGGACAGAGCCAACTTCCCAAAGTTGTCTTCTGAGCACATTTATGCCTGGGCACACACTCATCTGCCTCCAATAATTAACAGCAGCAGCAGCAACAGTAGAACATTAATTAATTAATTTGTATAAAGAGAGTCTCCGCCCTCCAAAGAGTTTTGTGATCAGGTGGTCAATACTTTCCCAACTTGCTATACCTGTACGAACACTTTAGAAGACACCCCACTCGAACCAACTATTTAATAAATGGCCTTTTTAGTACAGCTCTGTTACTTTTTTCCCTGTTAGCTACTTTCCTATCACTGTAATGAAACACCATGACCACAATCAGTCTAGGGAGGAAAGGGTTTGTTTGGCTTACACTTCCACATCACAGTTCATCTAAGGAAGTTGGGACAGGGACACACACAGGAACCTGGAGGCAGGAGCAGCTCCTCCTAGCTTATGCAGCTTGCTCTTATACAACCACCTGCCCAGGGCCACCCCTACCCACAGTGAACTGGACCCTCTCACACCCATCATTAATTAAGAAAGTTCCTACAGTCTTGTACACAGACCATTCTGGTGGAGGCATTTTCCCACTTGAGGGTCCCTCTTCTCAAATGACTCTAGCCATATCAAGTTGAGGAAAAAATAACCAAGACAGACTTACACAGGCTGTGTGTTCCTTTATGTGTGTGTGTTTGTGGGGGTTGTACCAATCATTAGGAAAATGAAACGCAGATGTGTTCGGTGAGCCTCTCTGTAATAGAATGTGAAAATAGAGAGGTAAGGCTTAGCATTACTTTGTAGCACATAGATCTGCAAGTCACCCCCTTCCTCACCCACATGCACTTGCTCTGGAGTTGCTAGAATCAGGACCACAGGAGACCATCTCTCCTAATTCCAAAACTACTGCCCCAGCTCCCCTAATACTACTGCAGAGAACTTCTGGCTGCGTCAGGGACTCTGGGTTCAGAGCAGCTCTGAAATTCACTGTAGGAGCCTTCACTTAGACTGTGAAGGAGTTTTTCTCCAAAGAATTCTGGGAACTTTGCGGCTACTCATGTTTCAAGGCCACCATTAGGTTAAATGGGCATCTGCAAGCAAGTACAGAGCCTAGTCATCAATCATTTTTGATGGGAAAATGTGTCTCCAAGTAACACATGGCCAAATCGTGACTGAGCCACGTGTCGTCTGCAGCTTTGCTTGGTCTCTGAGGCAGGCCTTGAGGCAGGAGAACAACAGTCAGAGTTTCCATCCAGTGTCTTCCAAGATGCTCCCTTTCTTGTACACTCTACCTTAAAGGTCTAGGAAATTCATAGAGAAGGAAGGAGGAAGGGAGGGAGGGAAAAAGAACATCTGGGAGTCTACTGAGTCATGGTCCTCACTGCAGAAGCTAAGGGGCTGGAGGGGCGGCTCAGCTGGTAAACTACTTGCCGCATAGGGATGAGGCCTGGAGTCCAGGTGCCCAGCAAGCAATGAACATCAGGCAGGTGAAGTAAGTCATGGTGCCTAAGATGGGTGGAGACAGGGGGATCCCGGAAGGGAGATGGCAAGCTAGAATAACCAAATCAGTAAGCTCTGAATTGGAGCTGAGACCCCTCTCCATCTTAGTACACAAAACAGAGTGATGGAGGAAGACAACCATTGTCAACCTCTGGTCTATATACATGAGTATGTACATACATGTGTGTGTACATGCATCACGTATATTACACACACACACACACACACACACACACACACACACACACACACACTCCATGTAAACATGCACCTATGCAGCTAAATTAAGTGTCCCACTAGAACCATCGCGTTGTGACCTTCAGCAATGTCAGCATCTGGCCTGGCCCCTCCCATTGTGCAGCCTCTATCCGAGGACCTCTTAAGGTCAGCGTAATTCCACAAAGTGTGTTTTTTATTTCTGAGAGATCCTTCAGACTTGACAAGGAGGAGGCGTTCCACCCGGCAGTTGGGGGCAGAAGGGGGGGTAACATATTTGGAAAATCTGTCCCCCAGTGTCTGTTTCTTTCCCCTCCCCACAGGCAGAAATGCTGGCACTTCAATGCCACCTCCAGGCATGTACAACCTTCTGCACTGTCAGCTCCACAGGCAGCTTTTGCTGGGTAGCTGCCGGAGCAGAGGTGGGTGAGCAAATGAACCCTCCGCCCTCCCTGCCCACCCCCACCACTCACAGTCTAATTAAGAGTCTCTGGAGTGGCAGGGGACCCCTCGTGCTAAGAAGTAGTGGCAAAGGCCAAGACGCCCCCGATGGTTAAAGGAGGAGAGAATCAAAGCCTATTTTTTTTTCAAGAGACCAACAAAACAGAAAGTGCCTCTTGTGTTACCTTTGATTGGGGAAAACATTTTTTATTATTATTATTTTGTTTTTTAAGACATCAGTACAGAATGAAAGGAAGGGACGGTGGTTACCTGAGGGCAGAGGAGCGAGCCAGAGGAAGAAGGAAAACATAAAAGGTAAAGGCGGACACAAGGCACCTTGTCAGAGGTGGGAGAGGGAAGAAGTGGGTGGGGAGAGGATTGTGTCTTCTTCTTGTCTAAAACTTGTTGTTACGATGTCCTGTTCCTAAGGTGAGTGTGGACTGATTCAATAGGTCGTGTTCCACCTCTTCTCTCTTTCAAATCTAGAGCATTTGAGACCCATGCTTCCTCAAGGGGGTCGCAAAGGTCCACATGCACTCTTAGGCTTCTCAGCCTCATTGAGGAATATTTTCAGAAGCCTGCTTGGAAGAAGAATCCTAGTTATAAAGCCACAATCCCTGGGACTCAGAGCCTTGGGAAACAATGGGAGACCTAAAGTGTCTGGGAATCTTCTAACCAGGCTCTCCCTGAGCCTCAAGACCTGAGCTTCCTACCACTGAATCTTGTAATCACAAGACCAAAGAAGAGAGCAGAGTGGAGCTTGGTGTTTGGACTGGTAGAAATCTGAGTACTGTAAACTGATGGTAAACTCTGTGATCCTTAACTTGATCAAAGTACACAGGTTGAGTGCATCAGTTAAGCACATCCTGGGGTGTGTCTACGGTAGCTTCAAGAGTAAACTGGATGCGTATTACATATGGGCTCTGACCTGGTGAATGAATGATTCATGCCTTCATTATTGGGAGGAAGTACGAGGTAAGAGATGAGGCCTCATTGGAGAAACTGGATCACCGGAGGTGTATTCTTGGGAGCTCCGTCTTATCCTAGCCTCTTCTTGTGTCCTCTTTTCTCTGCTTTCTAGCCTTCATAATGTGAACTGCTTTGTTCTGGAATGCTCCCCCCAACCCCCGTGCAACTTTCTCATCCCTACCCACCATGATAAACTACTACCTTTGAAACCATAAGCTAAAACAATTCCTTTCTCTTTGAGTTGGTTTTTATTGGGGGGAGGATTTGGTGACAGCAATGCCAAAGCCTTGCACTTAGAACACCATTTCATGCAGTGATTTACCCGTGTGAGGAACAAAACCCCACATTAGTGATGGAGAAAGAAATACTGGATTTTAGGCAAAGAGTTAAGACATGCAATTCAAGATTCAAGAAGAAAGAAACCAAGGTTCACTGGTATCTAATGTTCAATCTTCACCACAGTCTCCGATACAGCTCTAATTACTCTCAGGCTAGAGATTTGGGAATTGGAACGAGGTGATTGCTTTTCAAGTGAAGAGCTGGCTGCCCAAAGATGGGCACATGAGTTTGAACTGCAGATCCTGCACAGGATTTTGGGCATGTGGTCCACACCTAATCCCAATGCTAGGGTTGGGAGGAAGACATATTGATCATGGGAGGAAGCTTGCCTGGCCAGCCAGGATACATGAATCAGTGAACTCCAGATTCAGAGACAGACCCCACCCCATCAAAAATTAGGTGGAGGGGCTGGAGACATAGTAGCACTGACTTTGTCCAGAGAACCTGGGCTTAATACCCGGCACCTATATGATGGTTTACAACCATCTGTAACCAAGTCCTAGTGAGCATGAGGAACATGTATGATACATAGACATACATGCAGACAAAACATTTACACACACACATATATATATAAATACAAAAAATTAAAAATAAGGTAGAGAATGATTGAGGAAGACACACAATGTCAACCTCTGGCTCCCACATACACATGTGTCTGTATTGTCCACCGACATTCTCACACACATAGGCACACACAAATGCATGTACAGACAGACCCCCAAGAACTACTCTGTGTTCATTCTAAAGCAGTCTTTAGCAGTCTCCCCGCATTTTCAGTGCCTCTTCAAGTCTTCCAAATGTGGCTTAATTCTAAACATCACACAGTTCGGCCATTTTCTGTATTCAGTGGAAACACATGGATTTCTTCCTAGTACACTAGTCACACTGGGGCACTGAGTTTGGGTCCTGGAAGACGGACCATCTATTCATCCACCCACATAACCATCCATCTTCCCGTCTAGCTCCCGAGTATCTGTGTATCTGTGCATCATTGCCACAGCCATCCCATCCCTGTCCCAGGTCCCCTTAGCTTCAGGGCACCTTCCCAACATTGTCCAAGCTCCTGCTGTCTTCCCTGCTCTGTGCTGGCTTATAAAATGTTCTCTTCAATTATTTCCCTACTCCTCGTTTCAGAACAGCTAAACCGATAGCATAGCTCCACGGCTTATGTACCATATGTCACTGTGCTATGAAATATTAAGCCTTCACAATAGGTCCGAAGTCAGCCACGCACAAGCCTTTAATGGCTTAGCACACTCAGGCTATTTGAAAGTGGCATAATATTGCTATTTTTAAATAAATGGGATCTGTATTAATGAGAGCTGACCTCTCTCAGCCATGCCGAGCTGCTCCCTGCATCGAGCCCACATTGGGGATTGGGCATGAAAGGGAGGGGGAAATAGCTTTTCAAAATAGGAACCATGCAGTACTTTCAATAATTCCCACAGATGCTAATCAACCTTGGGGAGGGGTGCTGGTGGATGATTATTTGAGAGGATAATAGATCTCATTTTTAAAAGAAAACTTAGAATCTTAAAATCAAGAATTGAAGAGAGAGAGAGGGGGGGGATGTATGTATGTGTTTCTCTCTCTCTCTCTCTCTCTCTCTCTCTGTGTGTGTGTGTGTGTGTGTGTGTGTGTGCATGCGAGTATATTAATGCAGGGAAGCAGACATGATAAACCAAGGCTGAGACCGAAACCACAAATGGTACTGAGACCATAAGAATCATTGTGCTTTTCCAGGCTGGTTGGAGAACCTCTGAGGGATTGGCAGGAAGCCATCTTGACCAGCTATGGCAACAATGATGACCCAAGAAAGAGTCCCTTATGTTGGCAATGCTACCAGCTCTGACAGCACAAATGGCTGACTCTGGAACTCTGAAATTCTGTCCCTAGATGAGGAATGACAAGACCAGTGAGGTCTTCTAGACTTTTGGGCTGTTGTGTGGTAAACTTAGACTTTCAGGCAGGCTACAAAGGGCTGAATCAGATGGTAAGAATGGAACTTGAGAAGTCTCCATCCCCCATCTACAAGAAAGTGCATTGCTGTATTAGGAGATAGGGAGGATATAGCCAAGACACGAGCACCCTGACCTCACAGTGTCTGGTGCCTATGACCCACGTGGCTCCTTGGGGGTCCTGATGGAACTGCTTCCTCCTCTGGTTCTTTGTGGGGTTGAGGTGGAATAAGAGGATCTCAGGTGTGGAAGGAACACCCATAGCAAGGTCTTAAGAAGCAAGTGAGAAGAAAGGATTCAGGTGCCTGACTAGGAGAATCTGGCCAGGGAGATTTACTAGACTCAGCAAGCCAGTACCTCTGCCATCTGCTTGCCTGAGATTTTTGGTAAAAATCCACACCCCCTGATAGCTCTTTGAAGTTTTCTTCTCCCCTTTTTTTTGGATCAGATATTCTGCTTTCTAAAAATATGGAGCCAGGCATAGTGGCTCATGCCTACAATACCTGTTCAAGAGGTCAAGTCAGGATTACAAGTTCGAGGCCAGGCTATATAGTGAGACCCAGTCTCAAACAGAACAGAACAACACAATAAAATCTATATGATAGCTAGCCCTCCTCTACCTGCTCTGAATTAGTTGTTCGTTGTTGTGTGACAAATGGTCTCAACATTTAGTGGATTAAAACAAGAACATTTTATTATCTTATAGTCTCTATTGGTTAAGATATTCAGCTAATATGGGAACTTCCCAGTAGGAATCTCTCAAAATGCTTCAGCCAGTGTCCCCTGGCCTGATGTCGCACATTAAGTTTTCATATGGGAAGGATTTGCTTTTAAGTATTTGTGTGGGTACTGGCAAGAGTGTATTTAATGCCATATGTTGAACTGAACACTTCAGTGACTTGCTGACCTTTGGTTGAACACTTTCTTAGACTCCTAATAATATATATTTCAGCTCCAAACCTTCCAGGTGGCTTCCCTTAGAGTCATACTCTACTTACTGGTAAGTTACTATCTTATGTGACATTCCATCAGTTTTGCTCTGTTCGTGTGTGTGTGTGTGTGTGTGTGTGTGTGTGTGTGTGTGTGTATGACGTATGTGATGTATGTCCATGTCCCTGTGGATGTGTACACATGTACATACAGGTGTATATATAGATATGTGCATGTGGATATAAAGACAAGAGGTCAATGATGGGTGTTGTCCACAGTCTCACTCCACTGCAGTTTTGAGGGTTTCTCACTATACCCAGAGTTTATTGATTCAGTCATACTGACTAGCCAATGAGCTCTAGAGCCATCTGTTTCTAATCTCCACTCCTCCAGTACTAATGGATGTGTACCACACCAGACTCTTTACATGGATTCTGGGGATTTGATCTCCAGTCCTTCAGCTTGTGTAGGAGGCGCTCTACCATCTGAGATGTCTCCTCAGGCTCACTTTTCTTATATTCTTGGTAGAAAGAGCTCACCAGAGCCAATTTTCAGACAAGGGAAGGCTCTTACACATGTATTTGAAATTCTGGAGTCAGGGACGACTGGAGGCCATCTTGAAAGTTCCTACTCTCCTTCCTTTGTCTTCAACAAGTCTACTGAGAATGGAACACAGTAAATGCACTGAGTTCAGGGATTAGGCCTTATATCTCACTGCACCCCAGATTCTAGTGTGGACCTCAGCTCTTGTCCTGGGTGCTTTCTTCCAGAAACAACTTCTTTCATAAAAGAAAGAAAGAGGAAGGGTACTCTTTTAAGCCTTGTGGTGCAGAAGGTGCATCTAGCTCAGCAGGGTCCACGGAGGAGCAGAATCATCCCAAAGCAGGCAATAGAGCCATGCCTGGCTATATCCACTCCTCCCATTACCCTGTGCTCCTTTTCTTCCTTCTCCCAATAGCTTCTTGGTGAAAGAGAAAGAAAAAGGTCAGAAGAGATTTCAAGGCATGAGAATGATACCAGAAAAGTCAGAAGACAGAGCAAGAGCAGTCCCTCGGTCCCTGCAGTTACCTTGCCTAAGCCATGACCATCTGAACTGGACACCATCGTTTGTTAGTTGCTTTAACTTTCACAGCAAGTTTTCAAGGTTAAAAAATAGTTTGCTCATTTTCTCTATCTCAGAAAACTGAGATTTGCTGAAGTCAGATGACATCCTTAAGTTCCCACATCTGGCAGATAACTGGAAGTCAAACCCAGTACCTCCAGTGTTCTGTCCATGTTATCAGATTAGAAATAACGGAGAAGGGGGGAGGTGCCTAGCTACCACACCAAGAGTGAGTATTCCAAGACTCGAAGGTTAATGGTCCACTTGATTGAACTGAGATGTGTCTAGGACTTTAGTAAGCCACATACCTTGGCTTGTCTTTGAGGGGATTTCCAAAGACAAGTGGATCTTCAGGGATCTGACTCAATGGGTGGTATAATCAGCTCAGAGGCTCAAATCTTAGCCTTCTGGAAAGTGATAGAACTGCAAAAGATGGGGCCTAACCGAATGAAGTGGTCCACTGGAGGGCTTGCCTTTGAAGGGTCCACCTGTCCTAGCCCCTTCTCAATGTTTCTATATGCCTTGTGGCTGTGCTGAGGCAGGCATCACCTTTTACACTCTTCTGCCAGCATGGTATTCTGCCTCACCACAGGGCCAGGGTTGACCTTGAACTGAATGCTTGACTACAACAATGAATGACAAAACTGGAAAGATGTTTCCGGTACCAAGGGATGGCCAATTCACCACTGTAGGGTCATACTCGGTTCACTACCAACAGCACTGATGTTGCTGGCAGACCATCCTTCTTGCACTCACATTTGGTTCTGCACAAGACAAACTGATGCCAACCTCACACACAGAGAGTCTCACATAAGGGAGAGTTCAAAGGATGGCTCACACAAAATGGTTCTTTTTGTTGGGCAGAAGATGGACTTCAGCTTAACAACTGAGTACAGGAAATTTCCTTTGTATTTACAAGTTCTGAAGTGTTCACTTTTAAACACCAATTTCATTACCACAGAGTTGACCTCTGAGTCTGGGAAACAGGGCAGAGCAGAAAGGTCTCTGAGTTCTCTTTAGAAGATACTAAAAGGAGGTAGAGGTTTCCATATGTGCATGCTTGTATGCACAGACACACACATCACATACACACACCACACACAAACACACACACCACACATCACATACACACAC
>JANHMN010000024.1:8299937-8360613 GCA_030674055.1 Rhabdomys pumilio | reverse complement strand
CACCACACATCACATACACACACCACACACAAACACACACACCACACGTTACACACACACCACATACACACACATACACACCACATATCATACACCACAGACACACAAACACCACATACCACTGCACACATTACACATATACCACATACACACAAATACACCACACACGTACACACACACACACACAAACACCACATACACACCACACCACCCATACCACACATATCACACATACATATATAAACACTACACACGCATACGGGCACACCACATACACACATGTCACACACAAACATTACACCACATACACTATATACACACCTCTCTGTCTCAGTCTCTCTGTCTCTCTCTGTCTCCCTCTGTGTGTGTGTGTCTCTCTCCCCTCTCTCACCCTTTCTCTCATATACACACCTTCTTGAATCTGATGAAGATCTTGATTCTTTCCTACTACATGAGCCTTTCAAAGTCCACATGAAGCTGTTATACTTTTGCTTTTCTCCAAAGCCCGATAGCTCTGGTAACTCCTGGCTTGGCAACACTCCCACCTAGACAAAGTCTGAGTGGGCAGCTGCTCATGGTGTTGTGGCCTCATCCTAGGACAGAAAGAGACCTCTAGTGGCCATCACCTCTGTCATTCTTTGCTTCTAAGTTCACAGCCAAGGTTCACACAGCCCTCGCTGTCCATGGTACCAACTCGCCGTGTCTCTGTGTAATAACTTAATCTTGCCAGCTGCAATGTAAATCTATATATGCTGAGGCAAGGAAGAAAATAAATATATGCTTCTCTGAGTAATTGGTACCGATAAATGGAATGCATGACTAAGATCCTACTTTTTAAAGTGTAGCGGAAACCAGAAGCGTGCTAGTGTTGAAACAGTTGGTGCCTAGTTGTTAAAAGTGTGACAAATGCAATTACATTTTTGTTTGTGGTAAATAGTTTCTCCTTATATGTGTGGTTTGTGATCCACACATGTGATACGTGACAATAAAGGACAAAGGACAGAATGTTCATTGGGAATCGTGGGTTCAAACCCTGCTAATCTCACCTTCCGATGCAGGCACAGAATGCTGCGTAAGTTCCCACTCAGCTCTGTGTTTCCATGCATGATATGACACGCTGCTGTGTCAAAGGCCCACAGGACATTGCAATGGCTGAGCTAAGGCTTTCCTGTCGGAGAAAGTGGCTTGGCTTCCTCCCGCAGGCTGTCCCCACCATTGTGGTTCAGAGACCTGTGGAGGTTTTACAATTGGCAGGTGCCTCAACTTAGCCCACAGCTCCTGGGAGCTGGCTGTCAGGAGGAGAGCTCAAACTTCCTACCAGCCCCTTCAGAACTGCTAATACAGGAGAGCTGCCACAGGCTCCCATACCACTGACCCCCTCAGCTGTGGACCAAGACTGCTGCCATTTGGCTGGTGCGGCAGCCTTTCAAACCACCGTGGTCCTTCCCTGGTGCTAATGGGATTCAACACAAAAACACTGCCCTGACAAATGGAGTTCAGCCCTGCTGGCCTCCCAGGCTCAGAGCACTAGTCAAATCCATCTCCAACACCTCCTGCTTACAAAGCAGCCTCAGGCCACTGGCTCTAAAAAAATGCTTAGGGCTCTTGGCTTTTGGAGAGAGGTGCCCATCCCTGGCCCTATAAACAGCTAATATGCTCTGATCAGTGACTGCCACCATATCAGACAGCAGGAGGTAAGTGGCCAGGAACAGAATGTTGGAGGCCAAAAAATGTGTGGGGTAGGGAAGGAGCACTGTTCTTCCAGACACATTTCTCGGGCTAGAGAGAAAATAGTCCACTTCTATGCTTTCCAGTCTCTTTAATAGCTGTAGGGCATGTAAGGCAGAGGATAGAATTTGATCATTTGGGTTGCTTTAATACAATACCTGACAATGGGTAATTTATAAAGAATAAAAATTTGCTTCCATACTTCTGTAGGCTGGAAGCTCAAGATTAAGGTTCTGGCAGGTATAATGTCTGTCTCTTTACTTCCAAGATGGTGCCTGTTGCTACAGCCTTCAAAATGGACAAATGCTATATCCGTCCTCTCCAGTGGAAGAGATGGCAAGGAGTGTACATAATACTCTCTCAAACCTTTCTCCATGGTCCCTGATTCTACTCATGAGTGTTCCATGCTTATGACATAATCACATCCTTCCAGGACCCAGCTTTTAACACTATCACAATGGTGATTAAGTCCAGTGTGTAAATCATAGTATATATTCATAGCAGGGACCAAGGGACACATTTCCATTGTAGACCCATAGGTATGATACAAAGACAAGGATGACCGTGATGAAGAGATCACTGTGGGAACAGAAGGAATTTATCACAGGAGTGCAGGATCTGAACTTCCCACTACGAGGAACCTGGGCTCAGCGCTCTGCCTCCAACTGTGTCAGCCACCTGCCTCATAGCTCTTTGTTTTTCACAGGCTCTAGACTGCTCTCACCCTTCCTAGTTAATGACTGACTGCCTGTGGTAATGACAAGAACACATACTTGCCTGTGAATCAACCTGCAGAAGCTTGAAGTTCTGATCTAGCAAAGATAGCCACCCCTTCGCGGGATATCAGCACATCCATATAGACCCTAATGGCTGACACATCCTTTTGATTTCTTTGTACAGTTTTATCTTCATCACTGGTCCATAGTCCTCTGGGCCGGCACAAGAGCTATGCATCCTATTTCCCTTCTCACAGAGTACCAGGCATAGCACACAGGAGTGAGTGCCCATACTATTTATAAATAAATGGTGAACGGAGAGTAAATACTCTGAGCTTCTACACAGACGTTCATGCCTGTGCTACAGTCTCAGCCACTTAATAACACCATGGTGTGGTGTGAGTCCAGCTTCTTACCTGATTCTCCCTTCATGTGTGATGAGGAACCCTGGGCATCCCTTGTTAGTGCTTTCGCTTTCCACTCTCAAACAATTTGGTAGATTGTCCCCGGGCTGTTACATGACATGTTAAACTCCAACTGCCATCCATCAGGACTGATCTGGGATCTTTAAGAAGAAACATATCTATCATGCCTGTGTTGAGTCTCAAAAGCTGCTCCATTGTTCAAACACAAAATCTTATTCACATCATACAAGAACCCATGGAGATGAAGGAGGTCATTCCTCTGCCTTCCTCTCTTACCTCTACCCTGGCCAGATGGGTTGAGGTGGCTCATGGTAATCCCTCCTTCACGTTTCATAGCCAGATATCTCTCTTCCATGAGATGTACCCAATCAGATGAGGAAGGTGTGTGGGTGAGAGCAGGCGGGGGCCAGGGATCCCTGACTCAGCAAGCTGCACCCCTGTGTTCACCATGCTGGAGGGGTTCTCTGCTGCAACTATCACACAGCTCAGGAAAAAAAACTGCATCAGCCATTTCTCATAACAAGAAAGAGACCAATTTCCAAGATGCCGGCTGATTTCCATATCCTTCCTCCCTCCTCTCTGAAACACGATGTAATCTCTCCCCTGCAATATAATAAATATTTCACTTTCAAATCCCGATTCATTAAAAGAAGCCCAGGAGGGAGAAATAATAAGGTGTCGCTTTACAGCCCAAATAAAACTGCGAAAGATATATTCTATAATTTATACTTCTGACTTTGGGTTGAGATAATTCATATATCATTTTCAGTTAGGGGCCCAAAATGGTGCCGCGTCAGCAGATTGGCTGAAAAATAACTTTTTGTATTCTGTTATGCCTTTCAGTAACATGCCCTGGTTATCATACATCAGCACTGGGTTGACTTCAGGTGTCTCAGTAGCTCCTCCTGAGTCATTCTCTTCCCCAGGCAGTGTGACTTAGTCTCCTCACTACAGATGGAGGCCCTCGGCTGAATGAGTATACATTCTCCAAGGCACAGAAGCAGAGCTCCAACTGGAGTCGGCTGAACAGGAGACATTTTTCTTACCATTATTACGACAACTTTCCCATTCTTCATCTCTAAGGATCGGAGCTCTAAATTGACCTCAGTGGGAGACATGCTACCTGGCATCTTTCCAGCTGAGGTGTAGCACTTTACAGCCAGGGATTTTTAAAAGACGAAAACAAGACAACTCTAAAGAGGCAGCAGGTATTTTTGAGCAAGTTATTAATTTCCCTGAGCTTGAGACTTGGAAATTAAAAGAAAAAAATATGGAGATGATAAGAATAATAATAGTAAGCCAAACAGACTTTAGAGGGTTACCTGAGGCAGAAGTCATAAACTGTGGTGAGCATTTAATGCACGTTTTTGACAGACACATGCCAAGCACTGGGCTGCTTGGAAACCGGGTTATCTCATTAACTCCCCTGCATTCCAACTGCCATTGGCACCATTGGAAGTGAGCTAAGCAATTTGCTTGGGATGGGGAAGAATGCTTAACAGGTACTGAGAATGCTTTTATACTTTTCCTTGGTTTCTATGACAAAGCGTTCTCCTAAACTCTTCATTTGACCCTTATGTTAACATAGAAGGGAAACAAGACAGGAAATCAGTTATGGAAGAGTGGCACACATACCCAATGTCCAATGCTGCTTACTTCTGAGGTTTTGCCCATGTTCCTCATTACTCCACTAGCCTTTGAGTTCAGATACCTGGTGAGTGCCTGCAGTCTCTGGCATCCTTCAGGTCAAGTGGTGTCAAACCATCTCTGCCAGTTACCTTCCTACACGGCAGATGCTGTACCTCGTATATTATTAGACTTCCCATCACTGAAGTAAGTGCCTGAGAGAAGCAAGAGAAGAGAGGAAAACTTTCTTGGTTTTAGCACATCATCTCAGAGGCTTCAGTCCATCACATTAGAGGAATTGAGCAGATTTGAGAAGCTGACAGCATGGTAGCCAAGAAGGAGAACAGGAGAAAGGACCTCGGTAGGACATCGCCCTCCAGGCACTATGTTCAGTGACCTTCTTCCTCCGGCTAGGTCATATCACCTAAAATTGCTAGCAACTTGCTAGGTTTCAACACATATTCCCATGAGTTATAAAGTGACTTCAGTCTGTACAGTTTGATAATTTCCCAACATTTTCTTCTGAAATTTGAATATAGATATTTCATATATAGACCATAACACTCCACTTGTCCTGGAAGGTCCCATATTGAGGCCAATTGTCTGTCCGTCTGACAACCAGACACTAGACAGAATTAGCCCCCACTTTACCAGGAGCACTCTCAAAGCACTTCAGGCTGTGGGGTTTCAGTAGCAGTAGAAGCATCAGGCTGACACTGTCCTGCCAAAGGTCTTATGAGGAGCACTCATACTTCGTCTGTTATACTTTTCTGTTCCAGGTTATTGAGTGGAGACCCAGAGGAAAAAAATGTAACCTAGGTCTGCACAGGTAAGATAATATGCCCAGGCCCTGGCCTCCTGAGCTCCTGGCCTATAACATTCTGTCCACTGTAAAAACCTCCCACTCCATTCCAGAATAATGTTCTCTAACGTATCAGAAGTCAGGGGGTCAGTATGCAATAAGATAGCAGTAGGAGTCACAGCAGTAAGAAATGTGGGTGGTGTTTACTAAGTACTCGGTGCTTTATATGATGTAGTAGCTGTTGATCACTAAACCATCCTATAGAGGGTTAATAACCTTACTAGCCCCATTTTACAGTATAAAAACTAAAAAAGCAAGCCAACAAAAACAAACCTTTTGGTGGCACATCCATAGAGTGAGATATTACTTACCAACGAAAGCCAGTGAGTGGAGCTCTGAAGATGGCTCAGTGAGTGAAGTGCTTACCTTGCAAACATGACAATCAGAATATAAATCTCCAGCATCCACGTAAAAGGCAGCATAGTTCATGGACCTATAATCTTAGTTCCTGGCAGGCAGAGAGAGGAGGATTCCTGTTTAACTGTCGAATCTGGCTAAATAGGTGACCTCTAGGTTCAATGCAAGATCTTATCTCGATAAATATGATGAAGAGAGATTGGTTGAAGAAGATGCCCAACATTGGCCTTTAGCTTTATCATGCATAAACACACACACACACACACACACACACACACACACACACACACACACACACGGAAAGAGAGAGAGACACAGAGAGAGACACAGAGAGAGACAGACACAGAGAGAGAAACAGAGAGACAGAGAGAGGGGGGAGGGAGACAGAGACAGAGAGAGACATACACAGAGAGACACAAAGAGAGACAGAGAGAGAGAAGGAGAGAGAGAAGTAGAGAGAGAGAGAGAGAGAGATAGAGAGAGAGAGAGATCTATCAAGACATGAACAGAGGGAGGAAACCCTAATGGCATATCACTAAGGGAGCCACTGTTGCAGGGTTACAGGCTGTTTGATTTCACCTCCATGATGTTCTTTAAACTATGGAGCTGGTCATGAGGGGTTAGGGGCTGTGTGAAGAGGCATCACACAGAGGACTTTTGGGGAGTGAAATTATCCTATGTGATGTCGTAATCATGAGCACATCACATCCCACATCTGGGTGCTGATGCCCACAAACTACACACCCCAAGAGTGACCCATAAGACCAGCTACAGCTTTGAGAGATAATGGCATGTCAATGCTGGCTCATTAGTTACATCAGATGCCCCATTCTGGTCTGGATGTTAATAATGTAGGGGAGGCCTTGAGTGTGGGGCACAGAAGGTATAATAGAAACTGTCTGTGGTTTCTTCTTAATTTTGTTATGATTCCAAAACTCCTTGAAAAAATACAGTTGAATGTAAAAGATTCTAATGATAAAACATAGATGCAAAGAAAAATTAAGGATAGTAAATGAAACCTTTGTATTCATAGTAAAAAGCAAAGGGAAAGGTAGGGAAAGAGAAAGAGAGGGGAGAAGGACAAAGAAGAGAAGAGAAAGAAGAGGAGGGAAGAAGAAGTGGAAGAAAGAAAAAAAGAACAGGAAAGGGAGAAAGAAAGGAAGAGGAAGAAAAAGAGGAAAAAGAAAAGGGAGAAAGAAGAGAGAGGAGAAGGAGGAAGGGTGGGAGGAGGGAGAGGAGAGGGAGGAGAGGGAGGAAGGAGAGGAGAGGGAGGAGAGGAAGGAGAGGGAAGAGAGGGAGGAAGGAGAGGAGCAGAGAGAGGGGTGGGAGAGGGAGGAGGGGTAGGAGAGGGAGGAGGGAGAAGAGAGGGAGGAGGGAGAGGAGGGGGAGGAGCAGGGGAGAGGGGTGGGAGAGGGAGGAGGGGGAGAAGAGGGAGGAGGGGGAGGAGAGGGAGGAGAGGGAGAGGAGGGGGGAGAGGGGTAGAAGAGGGAGGACGGGGAGGAGAGGAACAGAAAGAGGAAAGATGTTATGAAGACACAGAAGTTGCACATTGCTTAATGAAAGAAGCCAGTCTGGAAAAGTCACACACTGAGTGATCCCAGCTCAGTGACATTCTGGAAGAGTCAAAACTATAGCAACAAGAAAAACTGAGCAGTTGCCATGACTGCAGGAAAGGGAAGGAGACAGGAAGGGATGCACAGGGGCACAGAAGAATTTTAAGCTGGTAAAAGGACTGTAGAACACTGTGGCACTCAACATGTGTCAGAACCTAGAAAAGTCAAGACACACATGCTCACCGTGGACTCTAGGTAACACACATGCTCACCGTGGACTCTAGGTAACACACATGCTCACCGTGGACTCTAGGTAACACACATGCTCACCGTGGACTCTAGGAAATTACTCAAGGCTGACCAGAGCAGCTCACCAACTCTGACAGCATGCCGCACCAAAGAAAGACCTCAAGTGAGGAAGCTGTGGATACGAGGGACCAGGACAGTAGCTCTCTGTTCTTTCCCATGGATCCTTCTATAACTTAAGACTGTGTTTTAAAAAATGATTGTAATAGTTCTAAAGGAACCATGGTCAGTAAATGGGAAAGCAATATTGAAATCTAGACTTTTGTGGTTCCCAAGTACACACGCTGACATTTGAAATCAAGAGACTACAGTCCTTAACTCCAGCTCTGCATCTCAGTTCCAGTTTCCCATCCTAAAAGGAACGTGAAACCCACTGTTTTCTCTCAAAATCTTGCTCAGAAAATGGCTCACTGTGAAGAATGAGGGAAATTTTTGTGATTGTGTCATTCCTACCCTCCCCCAAATCCAGGAAAAGACCAGGAACACACTGAGTTCCTAACCACTGGTCCATGAAAAGGGCTAGCTCTCTAAGAGTCAATTACTAATACAATTTACTAAATGTGCCCAGAAGAAGCTGTAAAAGGCTCTGTCCCTGCTGTCCTATAAGGTGTGGGTAGAAACACATATACACAGATAGAGATAGATTAATTATACATATACATGTAAATTAGTTTCTCCTATAATTTCCTTCCTTTTTTTTTCCTAGAAGATGGAAGCTTCTTTCTCCCAGGACTTCAGACCTCAAAGAACATGAAAAAGGGGTGTTAAAAGAGACCTTTTGTCTTTGAAGAAAATAAGATATTTTTTTGTGAAATTTCAAACACTAGAAAATGCCATATGAAGCGTCAGGTTTGGGGGGCAGAGAACAATAGCCCAGGAAGGCAGTAGAGAGCGACATGAATGGGAGGTGTGTGTGTGTGTGTGTGTGTGTGTACATATGTATAAGTTATATATATGTATATATATATATATATATACATATATATATATATATATATATATATATAAAATATGGAGAGAGAAAGAGAGAGGAAGAGAGAGGAGAGATTTGAGCTCTCATTTATCATCAGGACAATTTCCTTGTTAATAAAATGACCTTGGGTAAACAACTCAACTTCCCTCAGCTCCCTTGTCCTTAGGAAAGGGACACCTACTGATCGATCACAGCCACAGGAGTTGCTGAATCAGGGTGAGCTGCCACCATTGAAAGAATTATATATGACTGAGCACAGGCCCTGGATGGGGCAGGTGGCGTTACAGAAGTGGGGGCTTCTCAAATCAACTCCTTTGAGGACAATGCAGTGAACTTAATCCTAAGCCAAGGTGGGCCAGGTACCCCCAGAGACCCCTGACACAGGCCTGAGTGTAGCTTCAAGGACCTGCTGTATCCTAAGACCTAAAAAATCCTGGACAAGTGACTTTGGCATCTCCTTGAAAACATATTTTTTCTGTGGGCAGACCCCTTGTCTTAGGTTTGTAATATAAACACTGTGACCAGCAGGCAGCCACTGAGCCACTCCAGTTCTGGGAACTTGTCTTGACCCTACTATGGTCAGCACATCAGGATTCCTGGGCTAGGTCTTAATCCAGTCATCCATGTACTGTCAAAACCAGGGGACTGGGAAAGACCTTTCCTATGTCGCTCCACTCTGAGATGGGAGACTGGAGAAAGCCTGGTGCACACCTCGTGTTACCCAGGACAGCAGCTAGGAGACAGGGTAGTCTACTAGTGTCCATCTGGGAGGCGGCCTTGTGTAGAAGGGGACAATGTTGTTACCTCTCTGAAGGGGGCTGTGGGGTCCAGAGCTGCCAATCTGCAAGGTGCCATCTGGCTCTAAGAGTTCCAGTTATGTGTGGGACTCCTCTTAATTAAACACACAGATATTAAAGCAATTTTTTAACTAACAGGGCGAACAGCTGGAGTGGAAAATCACCTACCATTCATGTCGCTCTCTACTGCCTTCCCGGGCTATTGTTCTCTGGCCCCCAAACCTGACGCTTCATATGGCATTTTCTAGTGTTTGAAATTTTACAAAAAGATCTTATTTTCTTCAAAGACAAAAGGTATCTTTTAACACCTCTTTTCATGTTCTTCCAGGTCTGGAGTCCTGGGAGAGAGAAGCTTCCATCTTCTGGGGGGGAAAAAAAAAAAGAAGGAAATTACAGGAGAGAATAAACCCGCCATCACCCTGTTCCCCTCCCAGTAGAAGTATCCTTCCGATTGCCAGCCAGACCTCTAAGCCCTGGAATTAACCCCATTATGTTGCAGATCAGCCAGCCTCAGATACACACAATGAAAGTAGAGAGCCTTTTGATTTGCTGATACAATTTGGTGAACAGAGCAAAAGAAAAAAAATTTTTTTTCTTTTCATCGGAATCGCTCTTATGCTTTGTTCCATCTCTTTTAGGGCCGCTGCTCTCTGTCGGTTCATCACTGACTTTTTACTGAGGTGGTAGTTTTGAAAAGGCTCAAGTCTCCCCCACTACCCACCTCAGGACTATCTGCATTTTAACAGGGAACTCTGAAAGGTGAAAAGAGACTTCAGTGGCAAAGGAATGAACCCCCAATGGGAGAGTCTTAGCTATAGGGAGGGACTACTTTGTGACTGGAGACACCTCCCTAACTGGATGTATCTCCATCCGCACCTGGCCCAGCTTCAGGACTTTGGAAGGACACTCTACTCTTTCTTCCAATGAAGAACGCGGCTCACTGTGTACCATCCCGCAACAACTTATTTCACAATAAGAAGGATCTGGGTCACACTTGAAGCAGGCCCTCTGGGGAAACAGTGCCTTCTAAAGCCAATAGCCAGCTTTCCAGCTTCTGCAAGTTCGTATATATGGAGACAGGCTTTCAGGTCCACTACTTCAGAGTTATTTATTCTTATACACGGTAATAAAGCAAGTAGCATGTTTTTTTTTCAACTAACAACAAGAGAGACTGGCTCATTTCAGTGCACCATGTGGGGATCAGACAGGGAGTTGTGATGGAGACGACGGGTCCCTTTTTAGACCTATTTGCAGCTGACGTGATTCTAAACTTAAAAGAACCTATAGTATCTACTAAAAACTCTTAGATCTAATAAACACTGCAATATTGCAGAATACAAAAATCGGTGGTTAAAAAACTAGTAGCTTTTATATATACACCAATAATGTACTTCAAAAGGAAGAAATTAGGACAAATATCCCATTCACAGTAGCTTTTAAAAAAAATAGGTACCTAGGAATACACCTAACCAAATGGGGGGAAAAAAGGGCCTCAGCAATGAAAATGTCAAGACATTTAAAAAGGAGGTTAAAATGATATTAGGAGCCAGAAAGACCTCCTGTGCTCCTGGGTTGGCAGAATTGATATTGTTAAGATGGCTATGCTAAAAAAGATGGTTTTTAAATCAAGTTAGTTATGACTGTCACCCCAACCGTTCCATGTGGTAGAGATAACCAGATGCCAGGAAAGATCTGCCGCTCACGGTATTATGTATGTGAACACTCTGGGAGCCAAGAAAAGTGGACAAGAAGATTTAAAAAGAACATGGAGCTACTTAATGTGCCAAAAGGATAAGGTGAGCAGTCGATTTAGAGACAGTCAACTATAGGACAAAATACACAGAGCAGAAACTACCGCCAGGGAACCCCAAGATTCCCTTTGATAGAAGAATTATCCCTGGGTGGGAAGTGGGCCTTCTATCTTTTTTCTCTCTCTAGGTAGGTGTTGTGAAAGCCACCCAGCTGGTCCAGAAAACTTGCTTCGTAATACCCAACCTCCAATCCTAGGCTACGGATGGATTCTGGAAGCCAACCAGGAGCTGTACCAATACTGAAGCCTGCCTGGACCATGTGACCACAGTCACCAGATCACCTGAGGTCCAGGTGAACAGCCGGCATCAACCACCAAGATATACCAATGTGTAACCCTCCCAGTGATTCCTGTCCTGGCCAGCTAACCTTCATACCTTTCCTGCTGGAGCCAAGATCAACCATCCCTGGTCTGCCTTTCAAGATTCCCAACTCACAGACTCTGAGCTTGACAATACGGATGTTCGAAGTTGCTAAGTTTGGGGATGTGGGAGACCTCATTTACAATGCTGTGATTCTGAGGGTTTAAGTTTCTCCTTCCCAACTGCCACCACCAGCCTGCTGAAAATGGGGCTGAGAGGAAGTGTACAACCACCTCAGGGTCAGTCTAAGAAAGCACTACTGCAAAGACAGTGTTGTGGAAGTCTTGGTTCCATCTTTTAAATCAGCATCACATTTTACTGTGTTGCATATTTTGTGTTTCTTTTCCTATAAAATTAGCATGTGCAACTACTTCCAGTTGATTCACACTAGGGTTCACTGTGTCCTCTGTGGCTCTTGTGATACACTCCTCCATGTTGAGAGGACTGAGAGCCAAGGGGTGGGTGCACTGTCCTCCTCTGCGCCCTAGCAGGGAGGCAGAGGAGAGCAGGTGACGAAGCAGGCTAAGAACAGGAAGAGAAAGTCCAGTTAGAAGGGGACATTTGCTAAGAAGAGCAACAGCAATAGAAAGAAATAGAGAGAAAGAAGGGGACATCAGCAGAGACTTGCCAAGCACACTTGATAACTGTGAGCCACCAAGTAAAAGGAAATGTCCCAAGGGACTTGGAGCTTCTCCCACACTGCTTATGATAGTCATTCTGCTATGTAACAAATGAAACCCCAAACTTGGCAGCTTCAAACAGCCATGTTGTTAAGCTCAGAGTCTGTGAGTTGGGAATCTAGAAAGGCACAGCAGGGGTGGTTGATCTCTGTGATGTCTTGGCTCCCGCAGGAAAGACCTGAAGATTAGGTGGCCAAGACAGGACTCATTGGGAGGCATACACACTGGTATATGTTGGTGATTGATGCTGGCTGTCTACCTGAACCTCAGGTGAGCTGGGGACCGCAGCCACATGGCCTAGGCAGGCTTCAGTGTTGGTACAGCTCCTGGTTGACTTTCATGATCAAGCACCTGAGAGATTGGGCATATGGCACTTCACCTAGTCACTTTGTATCATTTCTGCTGTATACTCTTTACTATTGTGGTCACCACAGTCTGCCTGGGTTCAGTGAACTCTGCCACTAGATGGGAGAAGGGTCAGGGTAGCAGAATAAGATGAGCCTGTGGAATGGGGGCTTTTGCTTAGAAAAAGACAATCTGTCACAATCATCTTCCGAGACCCTTCATCAAGGCTTTTTTATGACTATAAAATCCGATCCCATCACTGTGAGCAGCAGAGAGCCCTTGTCTTCACCTTTGCCTTCTCCAGAAACATATTAGCATCCTATCTTATTTCTGAAATGGTTATGAGTCTGTGGAGCGGATGGACAAACCAGCCCATATGTAGATGGGTGGTGAGTTGCAGGCGTGACACAGACGCTTGCCTGGAGAGACTGGAGCCCCTTGAAGGAAGGGGCCACTTAAGGAAAGTTCATTTTATTGCTCTCACATCTCTCCTGTATGTTCTTGGCTAATCCAGCAATCCATTATTTATGTGTACCCTAATTAAGGTTGTGAGTGGCTTGATCCTTGTTTACTTAAGCCTATCCCGGAAGATTGCCAAGATTAAATAAAATTACCTGCAGGCAGGCGAGTCTCTCAGGGGCTGGACTAGAAAAGAGTTTGAGAGGCTGAGAAGATGCCCGTTGGTCTTCTTTGAGAGCTTGTGCCCCGGAAACCATTTGTCATCAACTCTTTGCATGTGCAAGTCACAAGCCCATGCCCTGTCTGCCCCACCAGAGGCAGAATGGAGCACAGCACACAAGCATGGGTGAACACACGTGTCTCGGAGTCCACAGGGCTGCCGCTGTGTGAATGCATCCCTCACCATGCCTCTGTTCCCAGAGCTGCCGCCATGTCCAGTTCACTTAATAAAGATTCAGATAATCTGCACCAAACAAAACTCAGTGGAGTCTGAAACTAACTAATCGAAAACGATTAGCTCTCTTCAGCCTCTGAATCCACCTTTTCCTTGTAAAACCAGAGAGCGGTTCTTATTTGGATGCCGGCCTTGTACATTTAATGAAGAGAGAAGCAGATCGGCTCGAGCGGCAGGGGCAGGCTAATATTTTGAATGATTAGTAGCAAATTAGAAAACCTTTCAAAGGACCATTTATATTTCTTCTACTTCTAAACCGATTCTCCTTCTACACTGTGATTAACTCATTCACATCCACAGTGTTCTGTGGACAAAGCGGACCCTTATCATGGGAAAACTTTCAGATTTGCACCTCCCTGTCTTAGAAAAAGTAGAGAAATCATGAATGCCATTCTTCATCTTTCAGCCGAGACAAAGGAAATGCCATTGGCAATTGGTTATCTAGAGTTGAACTGAGAAGATGAGGATTCTATCAAGAGATAGTGTCTGAGTTAAGGTTTTACTGCTGTGAACAGACACCATGACCAAGGCAACTCTTATAAAAACAACATTTAATTGGGGCTGGCTTACAGGTTCAGAGGTTCAGTCCATTATCATCAAGATGAGAACATGGCAGTGGGCAGGCAGGCATGGTGCTGGAAGAGCTGAGAGTTCTACAGCTTCATTCGAAGGCTGCTATATAATACTGGCCTCCAGGCAGCTAGGATGAAGGTTTTAAAGCCCATGCCCACAGTGACACAGTTCTTCCCACAAGGTCACACTTACTCCAACAAGGCCACACCTCCAAATAGTTCTATTTCCTGGGCCAAGCATATTCAAACCACCACAGACAGTAAATACAGAGAAGACAACACACGTTCTCAACATTGAGGAAGCATGAATGCCACAGGGAATTAATGACTCATTAGCCACATGTCTAGCTGCACTTTTTTGCAGGTATTGTTATACAAGGAACTGTGGTGGTCTTCCTCTGGTGACTTACAGCTTGGGAGAGGACATAAAGTAGCAGGCTGACTATTGGATGATAATGCTACAGGAAAAGTTCAGGGCAGAGAACTAGGAGAATGCAAAGAATGGCTTTGCAGCCAACAATAGACTTTGAAGCAAGCTTCTGGATGTTGGTGAGGTACCAGTCTGAGCAAAATGGTGATGTGTGGGAGACGGAGAGTTGAGACAATTTGGAGTAGAAGATGGGTTGTGGTACCTGATATGCTGGGGAAAACGACAATATGAATAAATGCAAATGGACATCAGCAGCAAAAGCAGTAGTAGTCATACCATATGCATCTCTGGCTTTGATTATTGTACTTAAACAACAAATACAAACACTTTCGTTTATATGCACAATTCAAGGAAGTCACACTGAGATTAAAGACTCCCCAGAAGTCATGAGTGACAAAGCTGTAATTTAAATGCAAAGAGAGAGTTATGCTCCACCCTCCATAGTCTCAGCCTCTGCCCACTCTTGCCAGTTATAAGGAGAGTTGAGAGAGGCTCCTTAAGCTTCAATAAGGTCTGAATTAAAACATTCCTTTTAGGGATAAAGGAAGGACTCCTGAAATTTAGGAAATAAACAACTTATACTTCTCAAAGAAGTTCCTGAAACCAACAAGATACACTCCAAGCTTATTGAAGCAGTAAGAAACTTGTGGGACAAGTGACTCTTTATCATGTGCAAGGAGAAGGCTCTGATGTGTTAGGCTGCCTGTAAGTCTTGCAGAGCTCTAGGGTTGTACTTTTCATGAGTTGTCACCCATACTGGGGTGGGCTTTTCAATGATGAAGTTGTCTTGAGTCATTCCTGCTCCTGTAAGTAACCCCTGCACCCATATTCCTGTTAGTAACCACAATAACCATATTGATTTACCAACTTGGAATATGACAGGCTTACTTTGGTCTGCCACAGGTTTCCTATCTGAATAATCTATGTTCCTCATTTGTCCAAGTTTCATGTCCTACATTGGTTTGCCAACAGAATGGAGTGTTAAAGAGTTGAAAACATTTAGGTCACTGATTACCCAACCATTGCTGTATCCACTATACATAGTAGAGAAAATAAATATAAAGAAAAAGGTGCACCCACAGCCAATGGCACAGTCATCCTTCAATACATATCTGTTGTTAGCATCAATTCACTGTTGATCTCAAAGGTCTTTCCTAACGTTATTATGAAAGCCAATATTCTTCTCTTCGACTAAGAGGAAAATAGAGGTACAACCTAACATTCTAACAGAGGAGTTCAAACCCAAAGACTTTCCCAATGGGAGTGGCTATAAAATGCCCATAAAGTCCATTAAATGAGGTAATAGAATTCTGTACTGAGTTTAGAGCAGGACAAATTCCTACCTGCTGCTATAGGCTTAAAGCAGTCTTCCTTGAAGCAATCAGCAGGTGGGTGGTTTCTTCCCTGAACAGACAAAGCAGAGCCGTCCCCTGACATTGAACACAGCTTACTAACAGGCACTGTCTTGAGAATATTCCAGACAGGAAGTGAGTTTGTACTGTCTGCTGCTCTTGTTTGAAAGTGAAACATCCCCATGGGCTCATGGGCTTGAACACTTGTCCCAGGGGATCTTGTTTTTTGAGAAGGTGGTCGAGAAATGGAGCCTTCCTGAAGAAAGCTGGTTACTGTGGTGAGTTTTGAGGTTTTTATAGCCTATTCTCTCTCTCTCTCTCTCTCTCTCTCTCTCTCTCTCTCTCTCTCTCTCTCTCTCTCTCTCTCTCTGCTTCCTGACTGTGATGGAGTGTGACCAGCTAGCCTCTTGCTCCTGACTCCATGCCTTCCCTGCCTGGATAGACTGTTTCTTCTTGGAGGCACACCCATCTCCCCCAATCCAGGCTAAGTCCCTCCCTCTACAGAGGAGGATCTGAGATCCAGAGAAAACAAAGCCCTCATCAGCTCTTAAAGGAGAGACCCAGATGGGAGCCTGCTTTTCCAACTTACAGCCCTGAGTTCTGTTCAGCCCTGTTTGCTAAGCTTTGTCTGAGGACTCAGTAATGCAGACACCACACCGAGGTTTGGGAGTGCCTGACAGCTGCAGAGAGAACCAAGGGACTGTGTACTTATGAATCAAGGCCCTGTTTCCACGTTTGGGTCCAGGAAAGTCATCATTTAGCATAACTAAGCCAGAGCATAACCCAGAGAAATCCTGGGTGAAAACCAAGTGTTAAAGGAGCCAGTTCCTGCTGTGAACTAGAAAGGGCACAGTTTAAGCCTATTTGAAGCATGCACAGGCCCGGGGCCTACATACAGCATCGATGGCTTGAAGGAGAAGGCTGTTTGAGTTGGAAGAATGTTGTTTGGCACCAAATGCTTATCGGGCACCCAGGGTGGTAGGCCAATTATAAAATTAACACTGTTCATGTCTGCTCCGCCAAGTAGAAAGTAACTACTTTACAAAGGGACTAGGCATCCAAAAATAATTCTCTCTCTCTCTCTTCTCCTCTCCCCTCCTCTGTTCTCTCCTATCCTCTCCTCTCCTTCCTTCTTTTTCTCCCTCCCTCCATTCCTCTCTCCCAGCAACATGATGCTGGTCTCAGAATCTCAGATGAAAGGGGTGGGGGTGGGGAATGATACAGAGACAGGGAAATAAGTTTACATCATCAAATACTTCCTCCCACTCCTCAATTTTCCCTCTCCATTTCCCCTTCCCTATCTTGACCCTGCATACTTGTGTCTCTCTTCTCTTCTCTCTCTCTCTCTCTCTCTCTCTCTCTCTCTCTCTCTCTCTCTCTGTGTGTGTGTGTGTGTGTGTGTGTTTAGGTACATGTGCAGGTGTGTGGACAGATGTGAGCACACATGAGTTCAGAGTTCAACATCAAGTCCCTTCTACAATCTCTCTCCACCTTAAATTTTTTGAAGCATTTCTCACTGAACCTAGAAGCTGATGAATCCAGATTAGCTGGTCAGTGAGGCCCCTGGGTTAACTTCTGTCTGCACCTCCCTGCCACTTCTGTTAGAGATGCCAGTCTTCCCACTGTCCCCCTCTCTCAAGTACTGTGTCCAAGTAAGACCTGTTTGGTGAAATCAAAGGAGCACTGGAGTCTGGGATATCTAAGTTTGAATCACTCTTCCATTGCTAAAAGCTGTGTGACATCAGACAAGTTAGCTTACCTCTCTGAGGCTCCCAATTCCTGTCAGAAAACAGGAGCAAATAGACACTATTTACCTGCTGGTGGCATCCTGAACAGGGAATAAGGTGACACCTGGTTAAGGTTGCTGAATGCTACATCTTGCAGAGTATACATAAAACCTGACATCAGTTGAGGGTATTTAAGATTCAAATGGAAGTGGACACATTCCCCCACTTGACTTGCAGAAGGGAACCCATTCTCTCTCCTAAGGCTGTTGGTTGAGGCATTGCTACTTCTCCAGATTGCCTTCATATGCTTTCATTTTGGGGTTCGCCTTATTATCCAGTGCTGATCACCTTCTTCTATACATGCTCGCCGAGTTCAGCAGGATGGTGCTGGAATGTGGGTGATGGAGAAGTGCATCGTGGGGCACAGCAACCTCAACTGACATCACTCCCCCAAGAACCTTCATCCAAAAGGCAGGATTCCCTCTCAGCCTGTCTGCACTTCCAGCCTTCCCACCATCTTCCTTTCCCTGGCTACCAGCCTCGCTCTCACCCAGAATCTAAATTTTTCTCAAGAGCAGGTTGGCTGTTTTCTTATTTTGCTGTATCTTCTCCCATCAGTTTGGGAACTTCATCTTTGCTTCAGAACTATTCCATGCCAAAGTATTTTCCTACACAGTCAGTCCCCTCCCTGGGCAGAGGTCTGGAGACATCAACTACTCTGACATGTCCTCCCTGCCTTGTAGACCCAAGGTCAAAAGATGTCTAAAGGACGTATTTCTCCAACCCTCTTTTTTTTCCTCATGCTGTCTCTTTGCCATTTGTATTGAATCCCCACCATCCTCTGCTGCCCACTTTTCTCGACTTTCTGGAAGTCACTCCTTGTGTCACCTTAGCCAGTCGCTGTAGAAGCCAGCTAGGATTGGTCAGAGAAAATGGCCTCATTCTCATTGGCTGTTTCATTGTCTTTTTTTCGGTCATGAACCTCTAAATAAGCCCTCCCCCGTCTACCTAATTCTATTGTTCTTAAGCTGCAACCACCTCCCACCATCCCATCCCTCCCTAGTTTCTTCTCAGATGCTTATTCTCTGCCCACCTCAAGTCTGTACTCAAGTCCCAGTCAGTAAGTAACTCTCCTCCCACTCTCAGTGGGCTGCCCAACCATCTCAGCATCCATTCCAACAGTTCAACCTCCCACAGGGCTGGTGAGCCCTACAGACTTCTCCTCAGCTACAGTCCTCCCACATCCCTGCTCTCATTTGAGAAACCCTTTAGGAATTCTGGCTGAACATGGAGCAGGAGTTACCAGCTCATGGACCCAAGAAGCACCCATTCCACCCTCCATCTCTACCACCCAGCCAACCTGCTTTAGGATAGATCGTCGTATTTGCAATGGAGTCATCAGCCCCGGCCCCTCTCATCCTCCTTATGCATCCATTCATTCATTCAGCTGGGTCCTCAATATCTCACGTATTCCCATGCCTTTATGTAACATCTATATACTGACAACTTTAAGCTTTTAATTTAAGCCCAAAGCTTTCTTTCTCCATTATAGGCTCCTGTCTCTTGTTGCCCACTCAACAACATTTCTTCTTACTTATCTTCCAGACCTTTCATCTTTAGCTTATCCAACCGAGAATTCTTGCTTCCTCCCACTGTAAGGCTGTTTCTTTCCTAGTGGATTACATATTAGTAAATGGCTTGTTTACTCAAGGCAGAAACAGAAACCTCACCTTACTCTCTCTCCTCTCCCCCTAATTCATCTAGTAGTCATGTCAGAATTGCTTGTTCTGAAACCTAGCCAAAGCTGTCCTTTCCTTCCCCATCACTGCCACCTCGTCCATCTGGTCTGTGATCATATTTTTGTGTGTGTGCATGACTCTGGCAGTTTGCTCTCCTCCAAATTTACCCATATCCTCCCTAAGAAAAATAGTCTTAAAAGGCACACACAGAATGTTGTTGTTCTCCTACAGGAGGCCAGTTAGCAATCTTCACATTTCTTGTCACATCTTCTAAGTATTACTGGTGATCTTTAAGCAGAAGAGAAATCTATTCCATTGTTCGTAGAGGGGTGGGCATGCAGCTCAAAGCAGATGGAGTCCTAGGCTGCTAACAGGTTGTGAAGTGCATTATCTGAAGAGAAGCATGAGTGTGCATAGAACATGCAGGTAAGGGTAGCAGGCCCACAAATGCATCCATTACTAGATGAAGGGTGTGTATGTGTAGCCCAAACCAGGTGGAGTCTAAGGTTGCTAAACTACCTCCTATGCTTGCTGTCCCAGAAGTATTTGACAATGCAAAGACACTTTATTTTTTTAAACTGCTCCTCTCCAGGTCTGTCTATGATAATGCCATGGCTTTCAGCTCCTCAAATAAGGAACCAATCTAAATCTTATTGGTCTTGGAGATTTTGACTTCTGCTTCCTTAGTGCTATGAAGCTTTCTTTTTCCCTGAAACTGGCTCTTAAGCTAAGCCTTATCACAGATTTTACCTCGTCATAGAAGTCTTCCCCAACACCCCCTTTTAAGTCTGTACCTATAAACCTATATTATCATCTAGCATTTCAACTTGGATCTCTCCTTGATAACACTTAAATTCTTTTTGTTTTTCTATTTCTTGCTTGTTTCGTGCGTGTCTCCTCCATGAGGTCATAGACCATGTCTGTTAGATCACCACTGGTCCCCTAGACTGACAAGTTTATCTGGCATATAGTAATAACTATGCAATAAATAGTCATTGAATCAATAAATGAATGGGTGGGAAAATGAGTCTATTGATATAGTAGGTTTTATATGTTGGACAGAATGTTATCTTTGTTCTCAAGAGAAGAGTAAGCAAATAGAATGCAAGCACAAGGGCAAGAGCATTATTTCTTCTGTGAACATAAAATAACGTGAAAATAACATGAAATAACATGGGTTAAATAACATGAAAGCCTGGGGTGAAAGCAGGAGTTGCAGAAGATGTCACGGAGAACTGGGGCAGACACTTTCAAGACAGAGATTTGGTCAATATGATTTTTTTAATTGCATTGCATTGATTGGTTGGTGTGTGCACACACATGCAGGTGCATGCACAGAGGTCAGAGGACTTGGGGGAGTCTCATTCCCTCCTGTGGGTCCTTGGAATCAAACTCAGGTCATTAGGCTTGGCCACAAGCACCTTTACCCAATGAGTTATCTCAAAAACCACAGTTAGGTATTTTTTTCTCTTGTTCGTTTTTTAAGGAAATTAAATCAAGATCATGATTTATTCTAGTACTTTGGCTTTGAAGTCAACCCAGGCAATCAGCTGATACTAAAGATTAGATCTGGAAATTTTGATTATCAGCGTGAAATGCTGTCTCTCAGTATTTGTTAAAAAAAAAAAAAGTTAAGATATTTCTTGTACTTGACCCTCCAAAAATTACAATGCCACCCAATGTGCTGATTCTATGAAAGTAAAGTCACGTGTTCCAAATGCGAATGAATGAATTGGATTAAGGAGTGATCGGGGACCTCGTATCCTATAGCACCTCTGTTCTTAACACAGAGGACAGTCATCTCAGGTTGCATTACACTGCAGTTACAGATGATCTGAAAACCTTAATGGCTTCCACCCCATAAACTCATTTCTTACTTATGCTACGTGGATGCTATATTCTTCTTTATTTCTTGACCCACACTGAAACAGCGGCTCTGGTTAAGGATGTGTTGGTGTTGAGGCAAAAGAAGAAAGAGAAACTTCACAACTGAATGCTGGCTCTTAAAGTATATTTAAATTAGAAAATAACTTAAGTAATTAACATTTCATTGACCTGAGTCTATCATATCGCCAAGACTGACATCATTGCATCAGAGATATCAGAGTTCCTGCAAACGGAAAAATAAAAAGCACCAGAAAGGCTGGCTGTGTAGCTCAGAACTGCGAAGCCAAAATTTAGAATTTTCTGTACAATCCTCTACCATGAGTGCGAACGAAGCAGTCATTTCCCCTTTAAGACCAAATTAATATATATTCCAATCTGTAAGTAAGCATCTATTCCTTTCTTCCAAACACACAAGCTTAGGATAAAAATAGAGGCATCTCATATGCCTATGCATTCTGTAAACTAGCACATTCGCAAAGATGCTGGAGGTTGGCTTCAAGAATTAGAAAGGTCTTCTGTGTGTGTCATAGATGCAGATGAAAAATATATTTAGAGGCAAAGCCAGTATCTCATCCAGTATATTACTAATTATAAATTCAAGTAGACATTTGGGGAGGATGACAGGAGCCTACCATTTAGTTAAAGCAAATGCCCAATTATAAGTTCTCTGCTAACAACAACAAAAATACATTTTACATAGTTTCAAATCCTCAGCGGCTAATAATGCCTGTATTCAGTAAATGATCAATAACTTTTAAAAATATGCACACACAGATACACAGTCCTATATATAAAACTTAAATATAGGCTAGGCAGAGGAAGGGAAGCATGGGGCGCTTGTCTTCCTGAGCTCGGCTTATTGCATCCATTTTCCTGCAAATGTAATTATCTCACTTTTCTTTACAGCTGTATAAAATTCCATTGTGTACGTAGACGTTTTCTTTGTCTATTCATCTGTTGCTGGAATTCTAGTCTTGTTCCATTCTTTGTGAGTAGAATAGTAACAAACATGACTGTGCAAGTGTCTCTGGGACGTGCTGATTTAGAGACTGTTAAGTCCACACCCAAGAGTGGTGTCTCTGGGCCATGTGGAATGTCTCCTTTTGGTCCTTTTGAAGAATCTCTACCAGTTTCCACAGTGGCTGCACCAGTTCCCACCCCAGCGGCACAGAAGGATTCTTCATCTCTACCCCCATCCTCGGCACCATTTGCTGTCATTTGTTGTCTTGATGCTGACTACTCTGACAAATGAATGTGTGGTAAAATCTAAAAGTAGTTTTAATTTTCATTCCCCTGATGACTAAGGCTTTCAAACCTCTTTCCAAGTATTTGTTGGCTTCTTGTGTTTCTTCTTTTGGGATTTCTCTATTCAGCCCACTGGTCTATTTGTCAATTAGATGATTGTGGTGATGCTCAATTTCTGTAGGTCTTTATACATTCTTGACGATGCTCTTCTGGTTTGGTGCATAGTTGGCAAATATGGTTTTTCCTGTTCAATAGCTGTCTCTTCACTCTGCTGGTTGTTTTGTTTGTAGTGCAAAACCTTCTTCATTCTATGCAATCCCATTAATCAATTCTTGTGATTATTGTATGTGCTGTTGATGTCACTTTAAGAAAGGACTGGAGAGATGGCTCAGTGGTTAAGAGCACTGACTCCTCTCCCAGAGGTCCTGAGTTTGACTCCCAACAAGCACATGGTGGCTCACAACCATCTGTAATGAGATCTGATGTGTCTGAAGACAGCTACAGTGTACTCACATACACAAAATAAATAAATCTTTTTTAAAAAGTTCTTCCCTATGTCTACATTTTGAATATAAAAAAAAATCAAGTTAAGACATTTCTAGGTGGCAATTTATATCACACTTCAAAATGTTTATTGAGTTTTGAGCTGGAAATTCCAAGTTTAGAAATTTATTCTCAAAAGATGATGGGAAGTGCTCACAAACAAGATAACTGAAGATGTATAGACCATTTATCACCAACATGTAGATAAACTAGATAGGAAGGTAAGAGAGAAAGAGGAGAGAGAGAGAGAGAGAGAAAGAGAGAGCACAGAAGCACATAAAATCCAGACTTCTAACAGCAGAATGCTAGTGAAATAGGTTGTGATATAGATAGCATGGATAAAATACTAAATAATTATAAAAAGTGTGTTTTGAAAGCACAGTTATCAGAGAAAATACGTGGGAGCATAAAACATTAGTTCTGAAATATGACAAATATAATGCACCTAACGTTAATAAAATGCATAGCCTGTCTCTATACATAGATGTGCATACATGCATACTGAGCTGAAAGTCAGAACAAAATTATCTGTTTCAAGAAAAACAACACATTTCTTGCCATCTCTCCCCTTTGAATCATGAAGATAAAGAAGGCTGAGACAGATTTCTTGTTCCCTGCGTGGAGAGATGTATGTGTGTCTTTGAGGAGAAAAGAGGCTAGAGAGGGAACAACAGAGGCTCTGGTGTCAGGACCAACGGATGATGCAAACAAGGTCAGGAAGCAGTTGGCAGCCACTGCAATTAGAGGCATGGCCATGAACGCAGAGGGAGGCATTTTACTAAGTTTTGCTGTGTCCCATGTATTTATACATTTCCTGAGTCACCGTGAAAACGTGAGCAAAATCTTCATTTGTCTCTTGTGCTTTGTGAAGGTTAGTTTGCTTGGAGGAGAGGTGGCCAAACGCTGACTCTTGCTTGAAAGCAGGAAGCAAGACAGCCCGAGGGGTTCAGCCTCAACTGGGAGTTCATAATAAAGGATGATACAGTCAAATATTAGAGTCATTAGCTTTGGGTGGAGAGAAAAGAAAGTGACTTGCCTAGTCTCCTCTATATTTTAACAAATCTTCCACAATTCTGCCATAAATATACATTATTGTATTTATAACAATCAGAAGAAAATATTTAAAAAAATAAATTGATGTTGAATGAGCCAATAAGTGACGAAATCAATGGATGAATGAATTAACTAATTAGTGAAATGATTGACCCAGCCCTCAGAAGTACAAACAGGATTCTAATTGACAAATTTGCTTGTTCTTATTTCCTGCTGTGGACATTAGTCAGCCTCCAGCTTTAGATGAGACACATTTTTAAAAGAGAAGAAAAAAAATACTCGGAGGAAGGAAGCAATATTTTCACACTGTTTACTCTCTAACATTTGCAAAATGCCTCTACTCTATGCAGCTTGACATGCCTCGTCCCTCATCTTTCATGATGGACGTGAAACATCTCCACAATTCACTAGCACAGGATTCCATAAAATCAGAGGAAAGAAGCAGCGTGTAGGAGGCAAATATGCCAGCAAGCCCACTGCCTGCCTGCTTTGAAATCTAGTGGTTCTATTTCCATGTGGTCACATGATACATGTAAACGTGTGTGTGTGTGTGAGTGTGTGTGTGTGTGTGTGAGTGTGTGTGTGTGTGTGTGTGAGTGTGTGTGTGTGTGTGTGTGTGTGTGTGTGCGCGTGTGCGCCAATGAAGAACATACCTAAACACCCATCCAAATACATTTAACCTGGATCCATGCCTCAACCACATGTGTTGAACATGTCAACAAACTGTCTGATTTGTTCCCATCTCCCACATAAACAGTCAGGCAGGGTTCGAAATTGGCTGTGCTGAGCTGTGAGGGACCTACCAGGGCTTCTATGGAAAGCATATTGTCTGTCCATATGGCTGATGAAGAGGGCAGCTGGTTGAGAGAAGGACTCTGCCACCTGCCAGGTCCAGAGACAAGTGGCCAGCCAGAGTCCTGGAGCCTGGGCTAAGGACGGCTCAAGGGCATGTGGAGCTTTCTGGCATATTTGCAGAGGACGATTACTGATGGACTCTTGAGAGGAGAGAAGAAGAAGAGAGGGAGCCGGGGGGTGGGGGGGAAGCGAAGGCTGCCTGACAAAGCTGATTTTTTTTTTCTTGTACAGATGCTGCTGGCAGAAGAGCGGGGTGGGAGCAGTATGTTCAGCTACATTAGTCAGGGATAGAGTTTTAATAGGCTGCAGAAGGAAATGATGACGGCAAAGTTAGTAGCGGTGAGTAACTCAATTTAAGAGAGCCAAGCTCCCCAGGAGGTGACAGCAGAGCCACCATGTTTTTGTTCAGAACCCTGGAGGCAGGGCTGGCTGCTGGGGTCACAATAAACACTGCCAAACCGGGGGCCCTGGGAGATGACCTTTTATCTCTTCCTGCCATGACACTGAAACATCCAGGGACTCGTGAGGAGAGCCAGCCTGTATGGAGATGATCCCGGGCCACTGGGGACTGAACTGTCATTCATGGTTATTAGAGGCAGGGGAGAATGCCAGTCCACAAAGCTGTGCAGAGTTGGAATATTGGTTCATTTATTCATTCATTCATTTGTCCACATTTTCACTCCTTTTGTCTGCATGTAAGTGTGTATATGTGGGTATACCCATGTCAAGAAGCACATGTAGAGACAAGAAGACAACTTGCAAGAACTGGTTTTTGTCTTTTCAATAGCTGGGCACCAAGGACTGAACCTAGGTCACTAGGTGTGTATATTTGACACATGTAAGACCTTCAGGCTTGTGGAGAGCGAGTTGGAGGAAACAGGATTAGCTTGCAGCTTGCAGCTCCAATCACTGGAAGGCAACACACAGCCGGTAGTCATTTCTTTCATGCATTAGGTACTATTCAAAGTAGTTAATGTGTAGAGAGTTGCTAAATTCTCTTAACTAGTCTAAGCAGGTTCTGTTGTAATTTCTAGGTACATAATAGGAAACAAAGACATGGAGAGTCTAGTGGCACCAGGCCAGCAGAGGCAAAGACAGCAGAGGTGAGACCTGAATCCAAGGCAGGGCTCATACCCGTACCCATGTGTTGAGCTTTGCTTTCAAGGGAGGTGGGCCTTGAGCTTAATCAACCTGATTCTCATCTTCATTATAAATCTGTAAAACATGTATAATGATACATTAGCAATTCTATTAACTATGTTGCTTCCTGGAACGTAATAAATCTTTAGTAAAGAGTAGTCACATTTAATAAATATGTTTTGAATGAAAGAAACAGAGAATATACGAATGTTGTCAAGAGTAATATGTTTATGAAAAATATAAGCCGAGCACTCTTGGGCTTCCTTGGTGAGTACAGTTTTCAGCCCTCGTCAAAGAAATTGCTTTTTGCAGCAGACTGAGGCTATGACAAGGAGCCATGGCTGGTCAGACTGCGGAATAAATGAATGTGGGGAGCAAGTACCCAAACGGGATATTTAAATACAAGCCCTACAACCCAAGACTCAAGGAACACCAAGGAAAGGGAGTCAGAAAGATTTTAAGAGCTAGAGAACAAGGAGGACTGCTGAGAAATAGTGTCTTCCAGACGTGGCAGAGATACTGCATCTATGTATTTTCAACAGTATGATTGCCTGCACAAGACCACACCAGTCAATGTTGCTGTAAATGATGCTGCAGGAGCAGGGATGCTGAGAGGCTCATAGGACCACGCCTTTAGTTGAATAGTACAGGCAGAGGAAAAGAAGAGTCAGTTTTCTTTGGAAACAAGCCTGATAGTTTGTCTATGTCCAAAAGGTCAACCCTATACCCAAGTACATGCAGGCAACACCAATCGGACTCAGCTAGAGAGAACATAAATTTGAGAGAGGGATGGGGAGAAAACATGGGAGGAGATGGAGTGGAAATTTGATGAAAGAGCAATGTACCCATACATAAAATTCTCAACAAAAAAAAAAAAATTTAAAAATATAAATCAAACTACATATATGAGCCACATTTTGGAACCTAAATTTCTCCCACTGTCAAGGAAATGCAGGAAAAACCAGATAAATTTAATTTTAGAAAGATATTTTATTTAACACATTTTATCCAAATTATTATTCTTTTCTCATACAGTCCTTACTGAAATTATGAATGAGTTATTTTACATGATTTCTTTATGCTAAGTCTTCAAAATCTGGATTGTATTTCCCACTTGTGGCTCATCTCCATTCAGACTAACCACATTTTAAATGTTCAACAGCCACACGACTAGTAGCTAACATATTAGACAGTTCTGAAAGAAAGCATTATCCTAAAGTTCTATTAAGAAGCCAAAGCTTTACCATTTTAGTTATGATGGGTTTTCTCCTTTCAAGAGCTCATCAGTAAAATATAAACACCTCAGGGAAATATGAATGAACACAGAAATAGGAATTGTCTTACTTAGGGGTTTCTATTGCTGTGAAGAGACACCATGACCACAGCAATTCTTTTTTTTTTTAAATTTTTTATTGGATATTTTATTTACATTTCAGATGCCATCCCCTTTCCCTATTTCCCATCCCTAGAAAACCCCTATCCCATCCTCCCTTCTCCTTTTTGCTTTCATACAATTTTTAAAATGTTAATCAAAAGTTTTATACATTTGATAATGCTCTATTGATGCCCATACAATCAGAAGTGTAACCCAATACCCAACCTAGATATATCAACTATCTTTCACTGGCAGAGACAGGTGAACATCTGCCTTCATGTTTCTCTCTCTCTCTCTTTCTCTCTCTCTCATCACCTACCTCCTTCTCTCCTCCTCCTCCTCTCCTTACTCCTCCCCTTCCTCTCTTTACTCTTCCCACCTTAACTCCTCCTACATATCACCCTTCCTGTTAAAATAAAACTTTTCTCTTAAAATACAATTAGAGCCTAACTATACCAGTTTGTGTCAGTAAGGTACAAGATAGACCTAAAACCCAGTCCACCATTTTGTTGACTAACCAGAACCTCTGTCATCTCTCCTAACTAAGGTTTAGTTCTGAACCTGACTTTTTTTCTTGGCTTTAGAATGAATGTCAGCTGAAAACAATCCTCTCAAATCTTTTCTCTCAAAGTAAATAGCCAGGATTGGCTATGAGACTATAAGTCTTCAACCCTGTCAGAAAACCAGAATGACTGAGTTAACTGAAATTATGGGAAGCACAAAGCATAGCTTCTAAAACTTAGCCAATTTATAGAGACCGCTGAACACCTAGACAGTCCCTATACTACAAAACTCTGGAGCATCCAATCTTCAGCCTTCTGGCCCAGGATCATCTGACAGACCTAGTGATGCAGAATATTAAGGGCTGATTACTCTGTCTTGGCAGATATAATCAGTCTACTATTCCGCAAGTGTGTCCTTTTCTGGACAGTGATTTGTCTGTAGATGAAAAGAGGCAATTCTTGCCTAGTGGCTGTCTCACCACAACTGGAGTAACTTCAAAGATGCTCAATTTCTTCTTAGAATCCAAGACAGGAGCCTGTCAGGAGGAGACAGGTCTCTAATCAAAATGAACATTAATATAGAAATGTTTAGAACGTCAATTCTGTGGACTTCTGATGTTTTGAAAACCAACTATCTATGTAAGGCAATCTGGACTATTGTCTGTTAAATCCTCTCAGTTATTTTTAAATAAAATATAGAAAACAGTCTAACAATAAACTCAGAGCCATGAATTTGCTATAGGCCCTTAACTCACAGGCTACCCATCTCAAATCAATTAGAAAAATTAAAGAAGGACTGGGTCTAAGCCTTGTATTCCTAAATGTGTTATACAGGCACAATGCCTATGAGAGTAACAATATTAATCTCACTTTTATATCAATAAGAAGCTCATACCAATGAAAACCTTAAATTTGAAATCAAAGTAAATTTTGTACCATTTAAGAAATTATAACTTCATCTTAACAACAATTATACAGGTTTCTACCAATAGGTTATGGCTATGCAATAAATCCTAGCTAGTCCTCCTTGTTCCAACAAAAACCACTACTTTTCCCTAGAAAGACAGCCCAATATTAACCACCTCAGTCCCCAAGCCCAAGGAATAGGGGTGCTGACTCTTCATTAACTTCTTCAAGCTGATTATGGGCATTGAGATATTAGAAGAGGGGCAGGGGGAAGAGTAAATTGATAAGCTTCTGACTCTGGACCACAGCAATTCTTAAAAAGGAAAACCATTTAATTGGGGCAAGCTTATAGTTCAGAGGTTTAGCCTGTTATCATCATGGTGGGAAGCATTACCATGCAGGCAGACATAGTGCTGAGGAAAGAGTTGAGAGTTATACTTCTGGATGAGCAGGCTTCAGGAAGAGCCACACTAGGCCTGACTTAAGCATCTGAAACCTGAAAGCCCACCTCCAGTGGTACACTTCCTCCAATAAGACCACACTTCCCAATAGTACCACTCCCTATGAGCCAATGGAGGTCATTTTCACTCAAACATCCACAGGAATGTTCTACTCTTCAGACCATGTTCAGGGCAGAAGATCTTTCAGTGGATGAAAGTGGGGCACTCAGAACAGGACACACCTGACCCCAGGGATGACTCTGCCTCTTACCATTGATGCCATCTTGACCAAGACTTGTAAGAGTCCTGATGCCTGGTCCACGAGTGGAGTGCTACACAAGGACTGAGCATGACAGAGCATGCTTGGTCATCATGGAATTCAATGGTAGATCTGGTGCCCTTCTTCTGGCCCCATCATTGTATATGTCACCAGTGCTGTCCTGATGTAGCCAACCTAGGTCACTTGAGCACTTTCTTAAGGCCCAGATGAGTCAGCATAGTGGGGTTCTGCCTGGTTAACCCTCACAAGAATTTGTTGAGATCTAGGGAATCAAAAATAAATTCATGACAATGTGAATTTAGTATACAAAAGTTAACTATTTTCAGGTTTTGGCATTGATGCAAGGACTCTTGTGTTCTTTAGGAGTTGAACTCCTCAGTGCCCAACCCCAGGCAGATCTTCTCTGCTGACTAGAGTTTCTTGCTCCTAGAAGCTAGGATGCCACTGTATGTTTTCTATCATCAGATTGGGATGTAAGGTTTACTTCTCTGCTTGTAACCATTTCTTCTTCTGATTGCTTTCTCTCTCCACCTTTCTATTCTTTCTTAGTCCTTCTTACATTGCTTTGTCACCGTCCATCACTGGATTTGTCTTTTTGTATCTCTAAGGGAAAGGCAAGCTGGTAGGGGCACCTAAGAAGATGCACACAAGAAGAAGAGCTTTAGGACTTTTATTAATTACCTAATTTATTAATTACCTTTTTTTTTGGTTTGTTTCTGTGACCAAATATCTGTCAAGAAGCAACTTGTCAAAGGAGGCACTCATGTAGGCTTAGTGCTTGAAGTAATTCAGTCTGTCATGGTAGGGAAGATATGGCCATGAGAGCATTAAGTTACATTGTATCTGCAGTCAGGAACCCGACAACTGACAGGAAGTGAGGTCAGACTATAAAACCTCAAGTTTTCCTCCCACTAACCTACTTCCTCTGTCGAGGTGCTTATTAAAGATTTCACCACCTTCCAAAAGAGCAGTGTTTAGTGGGGACCAACTGTCCAAACACATGAGGCACAAAGTTATAACATCATCTGAGGGGCAAATTCTTCTGAGAGGAGGGAGGGAGCTGTAAGATAAAAAGCAGAGCCCATTGCTGTGATCAAAGGATACCTGTTAAAACCCAATGGCATAAGGGAAAGAGGAGCGTAAGCATGAGGGTAGCAAGGGAAAAACAGAGATGGTGCAGAAGCGTCAGGTGGTCCAGGAGTCCAGGAGCAGAGTTCTTGGGAGATGTAGGCCTCATATCAAACCCACAGAAATTTTAAGCAAGTGGCCCCCAAAGGCCCTTTGTGGTCTTAGGACACTACCTCTAGTGTCCTGCAAACACATCTACCCACACCCTGGAATGCCTGCCTCTTCAGCTCAAACTTGTTTCTACTGCTGCCAACTGCTGACCAGCCCTGTGGCATTAGCAGATTAAAGCACACCACTCCAGTGCCTGTCAGTCATTCCGAGTCATGACTTTTCCAGGATTGCTTCAATATATAAGCCATGGTCTCCTAACTTTAAGATACAACCTAAGATTTTTATGGTCTTGAAAGGGGCAGATCTACATAACAAGGATGAACCACAAAATAGTGGTAAGAGGTTTTAATATCAGAAAGACCTACAATGACACCCCAGCGCTACCACATTTCATCATCCTAAACATGTGAGTTCACCTTGGTGGCCCCATCTCTAAGCTGATCATCTTCAAACCTATTTTACAGAACAGCTGTGAAATATAAGTTAAGGAATACCATTTGTATACTTTAATTCTATGCATCATATGTATGAAGCACTTTTTGAAATAATCTTTATAAGCTATAATTTTTATAGCTTAAATTAAACAAGCAAGCGTCCAACGGCTCACTGGTGTGACGTTTAAGTTTGGAGCGAGCTGTCTTTGTATCCACTTGTTTTCATTTTGCACACCTTCCCCATGCTCTCACCTCCCCTGCCACACCCAGATCCATGTGCTTAGGAGTTCTGAGAATTCGCACCCATCCTTGCTCTTCTTAGAACACTCTCAAGCTTTCTTCATCCAACAGGTTCATACGGTGACAATCAGCCCCAAAGCCAAGCCCTACCTCTCTGCCTATGAGATAGGTTCCCCTTCTCCAGAAGCTGTAGCCTTGTTCACTGCATAACCACTGACCAGAGCCTCTTGAGAGCAGGGCCATGGTGTTCTGTTTATGTACCCGTAGGCCTAACACAGAAATAAAAGCAAAACAAAATAGTAGTTAACAATAAAACTAAGTGGGTGGCATCTGGAGAGATGGTCCAGCAATTAAGCATTTTCTAGGTAAGCCCGAGGACTAGAGCTTGGATCCCCAGCACCCGCATAAACAGCTAAGCATGGTGACACCTGCCTCTAATCTCAGTGCTGGGCAGAAAGAGACAGGAGGACACCCAGAGATTACTAGCTACATAGTCTTGTCAAACAGGTGAGCTCCATGTTAAGTGACTCAAACAGTAATGTCTCCACATCAATGAAAAAAGGCACCTAACATTAACCTCTGGCCTCCACTGGCATGTACACACACACACACACACACACACATACACACACACACACACACACACACACACACACAGAGGTATAAATTCATAAGACACACACACACACAGAGGTATAAATGCATAAGACACACATACACACACATACACACACAGGAGGATTCAAGGGGCACATGCACACACCCATTCATACAAATATATGGTTTTTCTAGGAAGTGTGTATCTTTATATACATTGTCTCATTTAATCCTCAGTCGATAAGATGACAGTCACTGGCTCTGTTTTTCACATGAAGAACCTGAGGCTTGAATGTGCCAAACTGCCTGTCCCAGGAAAACCAAGTGCTATGGCTGAGAATCTAACCCAATGTCATGAGCTTCAAAGTTCTAAATGAAGATAGAAGTGGACGGGGATGTCTACTCTCTAGACAATATTCGGAGTCTATAATCGTGCACTTAAGGTATCAGTCATCACTCAGCTTGCTGCAACAGTTTTAGAACCTCAGACTTGACCAGATGGAAGATGGTACTCCATCCAGCTCCTTGGTCAGCACTATGATGGCCAGGCAGCCACCCCTGGAGGACCGTTCTGTGTTTCTTGCTGATCCTGTGAAGAGTTGCTCCCTATGGTATCACTGAAGAAGGAATCAAAAGCTTCCCAAGGTCCAGAATGAAGAGAACGACATGCTGGCTGGCCATTCCTACCTCCTGAGGCGAGGGTGGGAGGAAGGAAAGAAACATCTGGAAAGCAGCGGCATTTCGTTCTGGACCTTGCGCCTATGAGTGATGCGCTAAGACAATTCTCTGCCTTATCATAAATTCTGCAAACTCATGAACTTTGCAATCTCTGAAGCTCAGCGCTGTGTGGGAACCACTTATCTTGTGCTGAAAGCAATATAAAAACAGATGGCAAAGAATGCATCAGGAGATAAATCAGAGCCAGGCTGCCAGGAGTGTGCGGACAAAACCAACATGGCCAGGCTCTGGACTCTTGGACACAGGGACTATTCAGCAGGGGTCTCTCAGAGCAAGGCAGCCAGGCTGGCAGAGAAGGCAGCTGGTTAGAGAAAGCAGAACAAAGTCCTCTGGGAGGATCGGGAGAAAGGGCACCTTCAGAAGTAGCTTTGGGAATGTGGCCAGCCCTTCCCCAAGGGGAGATGGTGAATGAGGGGACGATGCAGCTGAGGGTGATGGGCTGCAGCTGAGACCAGCGGCTTCTCTCTGTAAGGCATTTTTTTTTTTATCATCACAACACTGAATCCTTGCTGAATGCAGAAAGACGTTCATTCTCACAAAGAGGGAACTGAAGTTGAACGTTGAGATTTGGTCAAAAGTCACATGACAGATCTAGACATCCATCAAGGCATCAGGAGACTTGTGCCCGTGTTAGTCCTATCTTGGGCTCTAGTTAGCTATTTGTTGATTATCTATGAAGCTCCACCCGGAAGGGGAAGAAAAATGAAAACCAAGTCCCAAGATGCAACCCTTGCCGGGGCTAGCGGGAGGCTGGACCAGAGAATCACAGCCATGACTGGTATGGTGCCTTTTCTACCTCTCTGGGCTGTAGGCCAGCCTCAGATGGCAGCAAAAGGCTGCGCCATTAGCCAGAGCCTGAAGACGTGTAGCAATGTCTGCACTTCTTGTAGCTGGGCTCAGCAGAGAGGTGGTAGTGGGAATAATTACAAGAAAATGTAGAGAGAAAGCAGAGAGAAAGAGAGAATGGTGTTTGTCACCATTCAGGGTAGATGCACTTTGGATACTCTGCCGGGTGCAGAAGTGATGAAGGGAAGAAGCCCCACTCTGCCCTGCCCATCCAGCCCCTCCCAGGAAAGGCCAGCACTGATTTGGAAGCAAAACAGAGAAGGACCAGATGTGGAGAGGGGCTGGGCCGAGCCTGCCTTTCACGCAAGCAATGAGATGCCTGCTGGTGTATTTTCAAAGCATCTCTCTCCTCCCTAAAATGAGCAGGCTCACAAGCACGGCTGCATGGAGACAATGATCTCTAATCAAGTCCAAGTTTTCTTCTAATCAGTTCAGTTGTTGGAGAAAGCCATACAGCCGAGCCTGAACCGGGAGGGTGATTGTTCATCAACATCATGTGCCAAAGGGGTCACCCGGAGGTTGAGTCCAAGACCAGCCAGGCAGCTTGAGTCATGGTCATGGCAGCACTGGACAGTCAACCCTGTGGCTTTCGTGGGGCAAAACTTCTCCAGGTGCTTTTTCCTGTAGCTGCCACCAGTGAAGTGTCCTTCAACTCAGAGCTGGAAGTGTAAAGAATGAAGTCACAGAGAGAGTATTGTCTCTATGCTCAGGATCCAGGATTTGAGCCTGGCTCTGCCACTGGCAGCCCAGATCCTTGGAACTGTGACTGAACACTGCCTGACCTTCACTCCAAAGAAATGTCTCCCTGGAAAATGTTACTCATTCTTCAAATACACCTCAGCTATCACTTCCCCAACCCATGTCACATTTAAATCCCAGAATTAGTTATCCCTTCTCTGCGTTTCCCAAAACAGGGCCCTCAAATGTCTGCCCAAGCACTTACTGCTTTCAACAAGTGGCTCCCTTATTTTCTTGACTGAGAGCACTTGAGCGGAAGAAACAAAAACATATTCACAACCACGACCCCCATGCATGGCCACCACGAAGCCAGGCACGTAATAGTCATTTATTAAATGTTTTGCTGAGCGTGTAGTGTGCAGGGAGTAAATAAACGTGACGGTACGTGTACTTGAACCTGTCATTTGGATTCAAATAAGATCGCTCCCCATCTTATTCAATGCTGTTATCAAATGCAAAACCTTTTGCCGACTCTGCCACTTGGAAAAATCATCAACAGGACTAGAGATAAAAAGAAAATAGGAAAACTGGATGATCCCTAGTTCCTGCAAGAGTTCATCAAGTCGTCCCGTTACGGCAAGTGCACAGACTCAGCTTTATTCAATCTAGATTAAACTTGTTGAGAAGACTTGAAATTGTGACTGAATTAATACAGGTAGTTTGCCCTCCCCGTAGATGAGCTAATCTCTGAGCATGGGCTGTCTTCCTCCGCGGATCTGTTTCCTCAGTGCTGGGATTGATCGCTATCTCCTTGGATATTGAGTGGCCATTGGCTCCGGCAGAGAGAGATATAGAGTGCACTAGTAGAACTGAGTCCTGTGCGTTCTGATTCCCCTGTGGAGGGCTGTCTGGCACTCGGTGAGCCCGCATAATAGGTACAGTACTCGTGTACGAGGCGCTATCGATAATGGTAATCTGTGTGCTTGGATGAGCTCTTGCCTGCAAAACCCTCATTTCATAAAACTGAGATGCCAGGAGTTGGTGCAGCTTGAAGCCTCTTAAAAGTACCGACTCTGCTCAAGGGCAGCAAAAGGCAGAAAGGATGGTTGTTATTCCTTCCTGGTTGTCATTCCTGTCTCCACTCCCCAAAGAAGACCATCTCCTAGCTACCCTCTCCTTTCTTTCCTAAAACTCTATGGCTGGAATTCAAAGCCTAGGCATCATGGCAAGAATCCAAGGAAGCCAGACAAGCCTGAGTAGGCATTACACAGAGTCCCAGCAGGGAAGAGTGATTGCATAGGAAGCAAGGTGGGTGTCAGGAATGGCAGAAAGACTACTTATGGGCAAGGCAAGCACAGACATAGGAGTCTAGGATCAAACCAATTACAACTTTAGTTGAGTCCTCGCACAAAGTTACTAAAAGCTTAACTGCAGCATTGTGGAATCTGACTCTAATGGTTAGTTGTCACTGTTGGCTAGACTGGACTTAGAACAAACATGGAAGCACACCTCTGTCTGAGAAGGTGTTTCCAGAAAAATTTAACTGAAAAGGGAAGAACCACCCCGAATGTGGGCAACAGCACTAAATAACCATCGTAATGCAAGCTAAGGGTCACATTTATTTCTGCTGCATCCTGGCTACGGGTATCATGTAGCTGGCTGCATCAAGCTCCAGCCCTGGAATGTCCCTGCCATGATGGGCTCTGCCCTCAAAGTTGCTTTGCTCTGGTCTTTTGTCACGGCAGTAAGGAAAGTAACTAATATGGTGACCTAATTCGGAAGTAAGATCAAGTCAACATAAGGTCCTTACAGTGGACCTTAGTCCTCAGTGACACATCATTATTTGGACAAAGCAAGCTTCATGGGGAGAAAGCTACGTGAAGATGGCAGTAGCTGCTGGGCTTCCTGATGCTGGCCCATCACCCCAGCTACAAGGTTCAGAAGTTCAAGGCCGATCTAGGCTACAGAATGAGATCACTGAGGACAAAGGCAACTTAGTAAGACCCTGTTTCAAAGTCAAAAGATGTTTGGAGATATAGTTCAGTGTGAGGGGGCTTACCAAGTATGCACAAAGTCCTAGGTTCAATCCTAAGCACTGAAAAAGTAGAGGGAGGAAGGAAGGAAGGAAGGAAGGAAGGAAGGAAGGAAGGAAGGAAGGAAGGAGGGAAGGAACCATCAACAATATTGGGTTGATGTTGTGAGAAGCCACCAGGCACTGGACAGAGGGATGCACTAACATTCCCTAGTGTCTTCAGGGAGCACAGCCCTGGTGACACCTTAACCGTGGACTTTGAGACTCTGGAACTGTAAGAGAAATAATTTCTACTACTTAAGCAACCCAGCTGTTGGTGTACTGATACGGCAGCTACAGTATTAGTAATAAACGTATAAAGCAGGTGTAGCTCTTAATAATAAGCTAATTCAGTAACTGAATACAGGGCCAATGGAAGTCAGTGCACAAAGAGTTGTCCCCACCGACAGCAAGATTCTTGACCGCTAATGTTCACCTCCAGGACTACAAACGCTAGAATGGGCTCAGGGTCTGGAATCCAGTCATGCTCTACTCTCTGGTTTGACACTGCTTCCCTTTTCCAAACTATGAGATGGACGTTGCAGAAAAGCCAGTTTGCATTCTCCCAAGGAGATAAAACTAGAACATGCATGCAAAGGTTGAATACACCTTCAGTAATCTGGTACTGTTGTTACTGTTACTGGTGTCATTAAATTAATGCCAGAGAAAACGCAGGCAGAGCAGAGAGCATGAAGACCTTGAAGTAGCTCTGATTCACAGCTGCGGGGTCCTGTCTGCTGCTCCTCATGGCCACAGACCCAGTGTCCGGCCAGCAGGAGTAATTCCAGTGCCCGCCCACGCTCAAGGGTGTCCTTCGGGTCCTGTTTGGTGGGAGTCGGGCGCTGTGGCATTCGTGATTCATGACAAGGCAACGGCGGCACAAGGACTCCGGGCAGGTTATGAAGCCATCAATCTTGAGCTGAGATTTTCTGGAATGTTACAGCCAGAGAGGAAAGGTTGCCAGGGCCTGTGGGGGTGGGGGATGGGAGGGCCTTGCTGAGCTGCCCAGGGAATGAACACAAAGCAAAGGGGCTCGTGTCAAACTGGAGCCATTGGAAACAGTTTTTCTGAGGCTGTCCTCTCCAAGCCCAGCAGAGACCCCAGTCCTGAATGTAACACGTTGGGCTCATTTATTCCACACAGGCAGATAAGTCCTCAGAAACCCGTCACATTGGGTAATTCGGAGTCATCTACTTTGGGGTCTTGACCAACAAGGAAAGTCTTGGAAACTGTCAGCACCGCTACAAACATGATCTCTATCTGACCCCCAAACGCTATTACCAGCTACCGTTTGTCCTGCTTTTTGCCACCTAAGCACCCCCACTATCGGGCCCATGGGTCATTCCCAGCCTATGAGCACCTGCCCACACACTGTGTTGGGAAATGCCAGTCAGGCTGTTTACAAAAGTGTGAGTTCCTTGGAGAGCTGGCAGGAAGCATTGACCAGCAGGACGTTGTGGAGCATAAAGTGCAGGGAGAGATTCAGGGAGAAGGAAGCTAGGGGCATAAACAGCTGGTCCTCCCATGTGCCAGCACTTCCCATTGGCAGAATCCAGTAGGAGGCAGAGGGCAGAGAGTTCACTGGTAAGTCTCTTCCTTTGGGGTGAGAACAGGGTAGAGAATGGGTGGAGAGAGGCTCTGCTCCAACAGACACAACTACTTTCAGGCATGTGGTCAAATCCCAGTTCCTCTGCCTACCAGCTGAATGACTTTGGACAAATGTCTTAACTACCCTGATCACCAGTTCATTTATTTAGTTTTTTAATAGACTAGGAATTTGACTGCAAAGATAGCACTGTTAAAATGAACAAGGTGATGTGTATAAAGTGCTTCTCACGGTGAAATACCCTCTCTGTGCTCAATAAGCTACAACCAGGGTTTTCAGTCTTCCCTCATTCACTCACTCCCACTCCCCACCCCACCACCCCATCCAACCACCGCACACCACCCTACCTCATCCACCTACCACACCACACCCCACGCCACCCTACCCTACCCCATCCAGACACCCCAGTCACCCAACCCCACCCTACTCCACCCAAACCCATCCAGCCTAGAGACACTTTCTCTGTCTTTTCCTTTCTTTTCCCTTCCCAGGATCCCACAGCTGTGCTTCTGGTGTTGAACCATTTTCCCAGAATCATCTTCATCTCCTAAAATGGGAATAAACCTTCATGTCTCCTTCAGTTAGTTTTGATGTTTGAATCTTCTAGCCTTCTGAGGTTTGTTCTGTGGTAAGGTAATGGCAGTAGACATGAATGTTCAGGCAGATTGCATAGATCAACAAGGGAAAAACGACTCTGTGGGGTCAAGGTCATGGTACTGATTGAACAATGAAAACTAGTCACCAAGATGGACTAATTACTATTGGGCTCAAACCACTAGCTCCTGTCAGACACAGTCTTTTCTCTTAAATCAGTATTTCTAAAATTATAGCAAAAGACACATAAATAACATAAATTACCATCTTAGCCACTTCACGATAAGTTTTAGAAATATAAGTCAGATTAAATCACACTCCCAGCAACAGCTGACTGCCCACAAAGGCCTTCTCAATGCACTTAAGAATAAAATACAGTTCTTGCTGTGGCCTGTGGCCCCACCAGACCTGACTGGCGCCTGCCTCCTCTGCTCATTCCCTAAGCTGCTTCCGCATTCAGCATCCCACCCCCTCCTCCACAGGCTCCATCCTGTCTGGGCCCGTCCTGTACTTCCTGCTTCCTCTCCTAACACCAGTCACCTTGCAACTTGCTTTCCTGTAGCTCCTTGCTGAGATCACTACAGGCAAGGCAAATATGAACACCAGCTCTCCCAGAGTTGAAAGGTAATCTAACTTCTCTATTGCCTGCCCTCAAAAGGACCCAGGGAGAAATCTGTGTCCTCTCTTTCTCACCTCTCCACCAAAGCACCTAACCAGAAGCCCAATACATTTCATTTTTCAAACAGTCCACCATTACTTCACCGAAATGCCACTTCCAGCATGTTCAATATCCCCACACATTTGAGTTTATTTTTGGACTCTGTTTCTCTGTTCTTCCTTTAGCTCCTAAATATTTAATTTCTTCAGCTTCATAATACATACACTCATTTCTGACAATGCTTTGCAATTCGACTTTCTATCCATGATGCTCTGTCCCCTTCCTCACCTCTCCTGGCTATTTCACATCATTTGTTTTCTAGATGAACACAATGTATTGTTTTGTCAAATTATCTGGTTGGGGCCTGTGACAGCTATTCCTGGTTGTCAACTTAATCACATCTGGAGTGAACTACAGTTCAGAAATGGAGGGCACATCTGTGATCCAGATCTCAAGGCTGGAAGATACAGGCTTCTGACCTGGATCTCGACAATGGAGATCTTGAGGCATAGTGGCATGAAAAGCTTAAGCCCAGGCAAGTAGTACACGACTTTAATTCTAGGAGACTGAGGCAAGCAGATCTCTGATTTCAAAGTCAGCCTGGGACAAAGTAGGTTCCAGATCCAGGTGTGGCAGTACACACCTTTAATCTGAGCCACATCTTCTGCTGAAGGCCTACATAAGGACATTGGAAGAAGGAAGAGTCACTCTTCTTCCCTGCTTGGACTTACTTGCAAGCACATCTGTTGGAACCTACTTCAGGATTCCAGCTTATATAGAACACCAGCTGAAACAACTCGCCTTGTAGTTAGGACAAGTTGAACTACTAGATTCTTGGATTTCCCATTCACAGCTTCCCATTGTTGGGTTAGTCAGATTACAGACTGTAGGTCATTACAATAAATTCCCTTAATATATATAGAGAGACTCCATAAGTTCTGTGACTCTAGAGAACCCTAACTAAGGCAGGGCCAAAGTGAGTTTATAGATTATGGTAGTTAGTTCTGTCAATTTTATATACAATCTTAATGAGAAATTACCCTGATTAGGTTGACATGTGGACTTATCTGTTGGGATGTGTTTTGATTATTAACTGACAAAAAAATTCAGTCCACTGTGGGCAGAACCATTCCCTAGACTAGCTATAGAACTGAACTGTGTAAGAGTGGAAAAGGCTAGCAAACAAGCAAGTGAGCATCTCTGTACACATTTCTCTCTGCTCATGACTGTGGATGTGATGTGACTAGCTGCTTTGGGCTCCCACTGCTTAGACTTCCCTATTATGACATACTATAACCTACAATTGTGAGCTAAAATAAACCCTTTCTCCTCTAAGTTGCTTTCTATCCTGGTAGCTTATCACAGCAACAGAACCAAAACTAGAATGTAGATTAAATCTTTAAAATAACATAATTAGTCAAGTTTGATTATGTTACTCAAGATCAATGCATCTTTCTACTTATTTAAGCTTTGTTTAATAAATCTCCCTAGAATTTTTAGTTTTTTTTTTCCATAAGGTCCTGCTTACCTCTTTGTCTACACTTACCGCATTATTTTACCTGTTTACAGCAAATGAGTTTTGATTTTTTTCCCCCAATATGTTCTGTTTACACTATAACCAGTTATATAATAAAAGGTAGCTCTACTGGTCTTTATATTTAAAAGTTTTAACCAACTTTTACTAAGTTCTTTCTTAGTTAATAGTTTTTTTTTAAATGCTTTTCAGTTTTTCCAGATTTATACTCACTCACATCTAAAGATAGTTATTTTTCCTACTTACTTCTTTGCTTTTTTTCCCCAACCCATATGTTGTCTCTAAAATAATTTGGAATAATGGTGGTGACAGAGGGCTCTTTTCTTATTCCTGACATTAAAAGCAATGCTTTTTAAACTTTCAGACGTTGCTTTCAGGTTAAGGCTATATCTGTCTATTCTAAATTTAAATGAGGGATAGGTTTAACTTTGTGTGATATGTTTTGACTCCACATCTGTTGAGATGACCACATGAAGGACTATTCTGGGGTGTCTATCTCTCGCTGCAACACCCCAGATTTCCATTTCACACAGCTAGTGTACCCACTGTTCAGTTGTCCCATGACTGTGACAGTCCCTAGAGCTCCATTTGTCTGTAGTGCAACATGCCCCACTGCTATGGGGACAGCACTTAGGAAGCTAGTATCATATAGAACTGATGACCTGTCTTCCCCCAAAATCTTTGCAAAGCTGAATCTTATTAGACCCCATGACCCTAACTTCATTTTATTTTATTTTGGCTTTTCGAGACAGGTTATCTTTGGATAGCTTTGGCTGTCCTGGAACTCACTCTATAGACCAGGCTGACCTTGAACTCAGAAATCCGCCTGCCTCTGCCTCCCAAGTGCTGGGATTAAAGGGGTGTGCCACCACTGCCTCCAGCTCCCCCTTTGCTTTCTGTCTCACTCATATCCCACATCCCACAGCTTAGAGTGGACATAACCATTGACTTCTCTTCATATTGGACTATGAGCTGTAAAGATGAACTATGAGCTCTCGCCTCCCCACGCCCTGCTTTTGTCGTGGTGTTTATCACAACAATATAAAGTAAACCCAGGACATGCCTAGAACCTCATCCCACACCAGATAGGCCATTTTCCCACATCCACACCAGATAGGCTATTTTCAAACTCCTGACTGAGCTGAGCCTCTGTTGTTTTGAGCATCTGTGCGACTTGTAGACAAATAAAACCTTAACTATTTCATATTGTTTGCTTAAACCTCCATACCTTCTTCCTACTTCCAGCAGATGATCTTGGTTCTCTCTTTACAGAGAAAATAGATGCGACCAAAACAGAATCTTCACACACACCTACCATCCCATCTTCTGCCCTCCTCCACCGTCCAGCCTTCACCACTCCTCTCTTTGAGGCGCATGAACTGACTTGCTGAGGAGCTGGGGTCCACCTCTCTCTCCAGCGAAAGGGATTTGTTCCTACAGTCACTCATCTTTGCCATGAGCATTTTCCTGTTCTAGAGGATCATTTCCAATGACAGACAAATGCAACAAGCAAAACCGGAACCCTCACCTCCCTATCAGGGACGGCTTCTCAGAGTCTCCATTTCTTGTTCCTTCATTCTTGCAGGGAAATTATTTCATCAAGCTTTCAACGCCACGGGGAAGACATTCTGGCCAAGGTCACTGTGACCTTTGTTTTCCCAAATCTGAGGGTTAATTCTCAGCCCCCGTGCCACCTGACCCCTGAGCAGCAGTGACAGAGTTAACCCATACCTCTCTCTTCTGACATCGCTACATGGTTTCTGGGACAATGCAATGTTTTGGCTTTCTTTCTGCTCCATGAGTTGACCTTTCTCCATCGCTATTGGGTCCTCCTCATTCCCCTGACCTCTGAGTGACTGTGTAGCCCTGGACTCAGGCCACAGACCTTGTCTAATTTCATCCTGTCCTGCGGTTTTCATTGTCATCTGCATGCTGATTGCTTCTCGTTTCATATCTGTGGATCTGACCTCTTCGTTGAACTCCAGGCCTGTATATCCAACTGTCTCCTCAGCATCTCCAGCTGAATGGCTAATAAGCATTTCACACTCAGCCAAAATCATGTTCATAAAAATGCTAGGCTTGAACAAGGAAAGAACCAGGCTGGCTTCAGGTGGGTATATCCACACTGCCTCTGAGTACCCCTCCTTTAACCAAGACCAACCTGGCATGTTATCCAACCATCTATCCAGCTGCCCAGTTCAAGGCCCTTTAGAGCCATATTTTATTCCTCTTTTTCTTTTTATTTTCTTGACTCCTTGTTGATAACTCCTGCCTTCCCTTCCTTTCCCAACACCACCAGCTGTCAGGAAATCTTGCCAACTCTTCCTTAAGAATGAGGCTACAAGCTAGGTCAATATGCTTCCCTGTTGGGACAACTGCAAGAGTTGTGCAACTAATCTGTCCCCAGGCTACTGACCCGTGTACTGCTTCCTGGCTGCCCGCACTTCAGACCAACAGCGCTCTGTCCAGAGCCTCTGATAGGGTATAATATGTAGCTCCCACTGTCTGAAAAGTTCCCCATCCCCCTTTCCGCCATCACTTTCCACGGGATGCTCAGTGGTCACCTTCTCTAGAGGCTTTCCCTGACAAGCCTGACTGAAGCATCGGTCCCCTACTGGCTCCTGCTTCAATCCCCCCCCTTTTTTTTCTCTTCTTCATACTATCTACCACCATGTGATACTAAACTGCTTCGATATCTGTCTCCTTGCTCTGTGTCTATCCTCACTGAAAATGTCAACTCCACAAAAGCAGAAGCTCTGCCATCCTGCCTGCTTGCCTCCAGCACCTACGATGGTACCCACCATGGTGGCACCAGATTGCCCACTATTCCTTTTATTCTTTAAGGACAGTGAAGGTAGCTGGGAACAAGATGATAATGGCTGGTGGCCAGTTTCTCTAGATAAAAGGGAACTGTCTATAGGTTCCTGTCTATAGGAACTGTCTATAGGTATCTCAGAGTTCCCATCTACACAGGACTAGAGCACAGTTCTCATTTACTGGGCTAGGAGATGAGAGCAGACAGGTCTTGGTTCAGATCCTAAGGCACTCACTTGGCTAACTACATTGGAGTAGATAATCTTGAATAAATGTTTCTTCAATGACCCCTTAGGACTATTTCTGGAGATTGAATTTTTAAAAATAAGTTTCATCAGCTTTGCTGAGAGGTAAGCCTGTGGACCTGGGGCACTGTCACACCAGAAGTGAAGCTTCTCTTTGGCACCAGTGACTGTGCTTATTTCGAGATCCTGCGAGGCTATCACAGTTGCTAATCATGTGATGTAGAGGGTTGAGTTTGCCACAGTCCTTAGCACAGGGCACATAATCAGACTTTTTCTTTCAAGCCTCTGTTATTGTGTTATCTTTTCCTTAAATCTATCTGTTTTTATTCCAATTCTTCACTCTTATCAAGTTCCAAACTCCCAGGCAACCAACTATTGTGTTTACTGCATTTCTTTTGGTTCTTAGTGCATTTGCTATGTGCATCTCATTACATCCCGTTGTCTTCCTCCCCCCTCACCCCCACTTGCACTCTTTTGCGGTGCTAGTTTATCCATGCCTGCACCCAGTTTGCTGCTCTTAGATGCTGCATGGTAACCTTCTGGTACACATCCACCTTGTCATTGTTAATTCGACATTTTTTTTTAAACTGTCTATTTGAGAGACTTTAGAATCCTCAAAGAGACAAGCCTTTGGAGATGTCTGTGAATAATATCTAGATTAAGTTAACTGAGATGGAAGAACTACTTTAAATGTGGGTAGCACCATTCTGTGGGCTGGGGTCCCAGATGGCATGAAAAGGGAAAGCCAGCCAAGCATCAATATTCATTATTCATGTTTCCTGTCTGAATGCAGTGTGACCGGCTGCCCCAAGCTCCTGCCACCATGTCTTCTCTGCTATGACGGGCTGTATCCCCTTGAAGTGCGAGCCAGAATAAACCCTTCCTCCATTAACTTGCTTTTGTTGGATAACCTGTCACAACAATGAGAAAAGCCACTAATCTGTTCTTGCCCACACTCCCAGTAATAAACGCCACATTGCCTTCTGCAGTTACCACAAGCAGTGTTGCCATGGAGACCCTCAGTTGTCATCTCATGCACTCGTAGAAGGATATTCCTAGATGTATTCAGGAAGCACCAGTTTAGGGTGCTCTACTTGAAGGAATGTTATGGAGTACGTCTACAGTGCTGTCCACAACAGCGGCATACCTCTGTGCCCCTCTAGTTGTCTCTGCCCAAGGGCTCCGAGAACCTCACGTTCCCATGAGGGCTAGGTATGATCCTGATTGTGCTGGTTTAATAAGAATAAAGTAATGTGTCACGGCTTTCTAATTTGCATTTCTTTAATCTCTAATTAATTTCTGCATCTCTTCATGTGCTTATTAACCCCTGGAGCTTCTTCCTCTACACTGACTGCTCATATCTTTATAAACAACCTTTTTTTTTTCCATATTTACTATTTGATAACATCTTAAGTGCTTTCTGTGTGGTATATCATTCAATTTGCATACTCATCATGAAGTGAGTGATATTATTGACTCTTCTCTTATTCTAAGGCCAGAACTACTATTAAGAAGGTTTTGGGCTGGTAAGATAGTACAGCCAGTACAGGCACCTGCCACCAAGCCTGATGATCTGAGTTTGATTCCCAGAACCCATTTTGGTGAAAATAGAGAATCAACTCCCAAAGTTGTCCTCTGCCCTCAACACAGGCACACAGACAGAATATATAAATGTGAATTTTAAAACACTTAAAGAAACTTTTACATATATTTACTTATTGGCTAGTTTATGACTCAAACCCAAGTCTTCCTGGCTTACAAACTCCTACTACCAATTACAAGACTGTACTGTCTCTCACTAGTGCTCTGACCAACAAAGACACTCTGTATTGATGGATGACTGAATGAGATGGGAGGGATCAGACTTAGGATGCTTGCAGACATTCATTTCTTTAACAACTATCTACCAAACGCCATACTTGATGCCTAGAACAGAGAAATGAATTGGGCAGAAAGGTCATTATCTCGTAGAGTTAGAGTCTAAGTGGGAAAACAATTACCAAACAAATATATAATCCTTTGTGAGTTGCAATTATGGTAGGAGATGTTAAGAAGTATAGGTGGGCCTAACTCATCGGGTTTTTCTGAGTGTTTGTTATTGTTGTTGTTGTTATTATTATTATTAGGTTAGCATACAAAATAATGGATTTCACTGTGTCATTTTCTTTGTTCTTACTGTTCCCTTCTCTACGCCCAGCCCATGTCCCTCAGACACCACTTTGTACCTCATCCCTTTCCTCCCTTCAGTATTGTCTTCTACTCGCACGTCACAGGAACCCACTGTCCCTTTGTCATATGAATTCTCTCGCCCCCTTTCTCTATGCTCCTCCTCTCTTAAGACCTCTTCTTCTTTCTTGTGATTGCATTTCGAGCAATATTGCCTTCACCCCTATGTATATTCATATACGCGTGCACGCACACACACATCACATCACACATGCAGTGACATGCATACACACATACACACCCATATATGTATATTTAAAATAGGAAATCAGTATGTGAGAGAAAACATTCGGTACTTATTTTTTTCTTAGTCTTCCTTTCTGGAGGTTTTTGTTTTCCTCCATGTGCCATAACTTTATTTCACTTTATCACTGCAAAATATTTTATTGCGTATGTACCCCGTTTTTCTTACCTGTTCATCCACTGACGGACTTCTAGTCTGCTTCCATTTTCTGGGTATTGTGAATTGAACAGCAATAAATAGAGCTCTGCAGATGTTTCTGTGCTCTGTTAAAAGTCTGTCTGTGACAGACCTTTAAGTATACACAGAAAAGCAATATTTTCAGTTTCAGGAGAAACTTCCATGTTCGTTTCCAAAGTGGCTTCACTAAGCTGCCATGCCCAACAACAGTGAAAAAGGATTCCTATTTCCACACACTTTGGCATCATTTTCTGTCACTAGTTTTCTCTCTGTCGACCATTCTGCTGGTGGTGAGATTCTGGTGAGACGAGATCTTGAGGTAGTTTTACTCTGCATTTCCCTGGTGGCTAAGAACACCAAGCTCTAAAAATACGTATTGGCCATTTATGTTTATTCTTTAGAGAACTGTCGATTCATTGGTCCATTTGTTGATTGAAAGATCTGAGGTTTGGGGCATTTAAAATTAAAAACAAAACAAGAATTTTAAAAGTACAATATTGATTTTAATTTAATCCCTGTCTGACGCATAGTCAACAAAGATTTTCTCTCCTTCTGTAGGCTGTCTCTTCATTTGTGGTTTTCTTTGCAGCACAGAACTTTTTAAATTTCACTTAATCCTGTTTGTCAATCCATGGTGTTGACAATACCAGCTGTTGAAGTCCTTTCCAGAAAGTTCTTATCTATATTTTGAAATGTTTTTTTTTTCAGCAGTTTTATGGTTTCAGGTCTTGTATTAAGGCTTTAGACCCATCTTAAAGAAATTCTTGTGTAGAATGAGAACTATGAACTTAATTTCACTCTTCTACATGTGGTGTCCACAGTTTTTCCTGCACCACTTTTTAAGAAGCTATCTTTTTATTCAAATACGGTTTTGGAAACTTTATAATAATTATACGGAAATAGCCATTTGGGCTTATTTCTGAATCTTGAGAGCTATTTTATTGACCTACACATCTGCTTTTGTGTCGGTACTGTGCTGTCCCTGACACTATGGCTCTGTAGTATAATTTGAGGCCAGGTGCTTTGATATCTCTAATATTGTTTTGATTAGGATTGTTTTGATTCTTTGTGGTCTTTTGTGTTTCCATATAAATTTTAGGATTTTTTTTTTCTGGTTATCTAAAGCATGTCAGAAATTTTACAAAAATGGCATTGGATCTACTGTAGACTGCTTGAGGCAATATGGTCACTTTTGCAATATCTGCCCAATACATGAGCTTAGACAGTTTTTTCTAACTTTAAGTGGTTTCAATAGGTGTGGCCCTCATAGGCTCATGTGTTTGAATGCTTGGCACTATTAGGAGGTGTGGCTTTGTTGAAATAAGTGTGGCCTTGTTGGAAGAAATGTGTCACTATGGGTATGGGCTTTGAGGTCTCCTGTGCCTAAGCTCTGTCCAGTATTGAATCAGAGCTTCCTCTTGGCTGCCTGCAGAAGACAGTCTCTTTCTGCTGCCTGTAGATCAAGATGTAGAGCTCTCTCTTCCAACACCATATCTGCCTGCACGCTGCCATGCTTCCTGCCATAATGATAATGGACTGAACCTCTGAAACTGTAAGCCAGCCTCAATTAAATGTTTCCTGTTATAAGAGTTGCCTTAGTCCTGGTGTCCCTTCACAGTGATGAAAAGATGTAACTGAGACAACTGCCTTCCTCAGTTTCTTTCTTCAGTATCTTAAAGTTTCATCACAGAGATCTTTTACCTCCTTAGTCAGTTAGGTCTGTTCTAGGTATTTTTGAAAATGTTGTAAATGTTATTTTTTTTCCCTAAGTTTTTTTTCAGCAAGTTTGTTATTGGTACATAGAAAAGCTGCTTGTTTTGGGTGTTGATTTTGTATCTTGCCATGTTGCCGAAAGTATTTAGTTTATTAAAGTATTTAGGGTATTTTAAGTGTAGGATCATGTCAGCTGCAAATAGGGATAGTCCAATTTCTTCTTTTCCCATCACATGTCTTTTATTTCTTTCTCTTGTCTTAGGACTCAAACTAAGATTTTGAGTACTATATTTAAATAACGGTAGGAGAGTAGGCACTATTGTCTTGCTTGCTCCAGAATCTGCAGATATGTTCTCAGTGCATATCCTCACACCTATTCATTAAACTTTGTCTGCGTATTTGTTGTGCTTACCCTGTATTGTGCCAAGAGGTATTTCTTCTATTTCTAATTTCTTCAAAACTTTATACAAAAGGATATTAAATCTTGACAATTGTTTCTGCTTTTATTGAGATGATCATGGTGTTTCTGCTACTAGACAGAGCGTATTTTAGAGATCTGAGTGTGTTTAACAAACATGGTCATGATACATATTCTTAATATGTTGTTGAAATTCTTTGTATCTGTATTTGGCAAGGAAATTGGTCTACCATTTTGTTGCTGCTACTGTTGTGGTGTCCATATCTGCGTTGAGTATCGGGGCAACAACGGCTTTACAGATTGAGTTGGTAATGTTCTTTTCTTTCAATTTTGTGGAACAGTTTAAATATTAGTGTTAGTTCTCTTTTGTAAAATTTTGGGAGAATTCAGCAAACTGAGCTTGTCATTGAAAGCACGTTTTAAATTACTGCTTTAGTCACATTGTTTCTTGTAGACTGCTTAAGTCGCTTGTATCTTCCTGGATTAATTTTGGTACACCATATGTGTTCATGGATTTATTCATTTTCTTCTAGATTTTTCCAGTTTTTTTTTTAGGTTGTTTTTAACTATTCTCTAATGAACTTTCAGATTTCACTGGAATCTGTTGCAACATCCCCCTAATTTTATTAGGTTGGTATTTCTTTCTGTTAGTGTGGTTAGGAGGGTTGCTGATCTTGTTTATAGTTACAAAGAATCTACTCTAGTGTCCATTTCATGAATTTTTGCCATAACCTTTAGTATTTCTTTCCAGTTACTGCACTTGAGGTTGGCTTGTTCTTGTTTTCTAGAATCTTGAGATGTAACATTGGTTTTTTTGTATAAGATTTCTCTCTGTTATGTGTTGAGGTGTTTTTTTGTTTGTTTTTGAGTTGTGATTTTTAACAGTCCAGACTGACTTTGATCTTAATATGTCATTAAGCCTGGTCTTAAATTCATAATCACCCTGCCTCCAGCTCTCAAGTACTGGAATTATAGGTGTGAATTGTTTTGTAGGCTTCTTCATGATCTCTTAACTAAGCACCTGTAGCTGTAAACTTTCCCCTTCGAACTGTCCTTCTTATAGGCCAGAGGAGCAGCAAGTTGAACTGCCATTTTCTAAAATTACTCCCTGGTTTTTGTCAATGACACACATGTATTAGAAAGTGCACTGTTCAATCTCCATGTATTTGAGAGGTTTGTCTCATTGTTAACTTCTCATATTATTTCAATATGACCTGTTAAGACATGTAGAATTATCTCAGCTCTCTTGTATTTGTTGAGGTCTCCTATGTAACCTATAAAATAATCAGTTTCAGGGAAGTTTCTGTAGGCCCCTGAAATTTTGGATTCTACATTAGAATTAACGAACAGAAGGTTCCATGGCTATCTGTTAGATCCAGCTGATCTATGGTGTAGTTAAGTTCCTGAGTTTGTTGAGTTTTGGTTAAATAAGCCATATAAATGTAAGACATGATATCAAAGTCTCCCACTATTATTGTATCAAGACTTACTATTGGCTTTTCACGATTTTTAGTGTGGTTTGTTGTTTGTGTTGGTTGTATGTGTTTGTGTGTGTGTGTGTGTGTGTGTGTGTGCACACATGTGTGTATGTGTGTGTAATTGAGAGCTCCAATATTTGGTACACAAATATAAAAATGTTGTATCATCTTGATGAGTTGTTCTCTTTATTAATATATAGTGTCCTTATTTATCTCTCCTGACTTGTTTTATATAAAATCTATTTTATTGGATGTCATAATAGGAGAATACTCTTGCTTTTTTACTGTATCTACTTAACAGGTTGATATCCATAATTAGTGGGTATCTTTGTGAGTAAGATGAGTTTCTCAGAGACAACAGATAATTGGATCAATTTTGTTGTGGTTTTTGTGTTTTGCTTTGTTTTTCATGTTCTTTCTTTTTATTAAAGATATATACCAATCATAAAGCTTGGTTACTCCAGATTTTACAAAATTATGTATTAAACTCAATAGCTTCCATTAATCAATGGATCTTTACCAGTGTTGCCTGTACATTACAGAATAACCTTGCCTTTGAGAGTGCTTCCCCCAACTGTGCATCCCTCTTCCCTGAGCCACCAACCAAGCATCGTACACAGGCTGATCTGAGAGATTCTCCCCCCACACACACACACACATATCAGAGATCTGCCTGGTGTGCCCTCGGTGGGAAAGATGCACCTAATTCTCAAGAACCTTGAGGCCCCAGAAAAGGGGGATGAGGGAGATACCTGGTTGGATTGGTTTTTTTGCTTTTTTTTTTTTCTTGTTTTTTAAAAGGGAACCTGTGATTTTTAAATGGTGAGTTAAGTTCTATTTGAAGTTTATGTTTTTACTGAGAGGAAGTTGCTATTTCCTATGATTTTGTTGGTTGCTCTGATCACTTGGATGTCGGTAGTTATTTTACTTTTCCTTTATTTGTATCAGAACTTGCTGGTTTATCATGTTGAATGTGATGGATTCCTTCTCAGCTCTCCTCTGTTTATATATTCTTCTCATGAAATGTACTCTCTTCTGAGTACATTTCTTACTGAGTACTCATGAATGAGACTGCATTTCTTTTTTCTCTGAGTATAGTGTTCCTTTAAATAGTTTCTGAAATGCTGCCTATGTACTCATGAATTGTTTTATTGTGTATTTATTTGGACATGTCTTTCTCTATTTTAAGAAATAGCTTTGCTGGGCATAGCAATTTTGGTTGGTAGTCATTTACCTTCAGGGCTTGGAAAATATTCTGTGGTTTAAAATTGCTGAGAGAACTGTTTGTGATATACTTGCCTTTAAAAAAATCCACTTAATTAACTAGTTAATTTACTATTGATTGCTTGTATGTGCATATGCATTCCACTTCATGTGGAATATCAGAGAAGGACCTGTGCAGGGTAGTTCTCTCCAACCATATGGACTCTGGGATCTAACTCAGGAAACCATGCTGGGCAGCAGACATCTTTGTCCCCTGAGCCATCTAGGCTCTCTTAAGGCTTTTAACATTGTTTCCTTGCTTATATTGTTGCCATTTTGACTATGGTATGTCGTGGAGATACTCTCTGATCGCATCTATTTCGGATCCTAAATGTTTCTAGTGTTTATATGACCATTTCTGTCTCTGGCTTGAGAAAACCTTTGATACAATTTCACTGACTAATTGCTGAGAGTGTAGGCTTAATCCTTCTGATACACTGCAGAGTCTAGGATTTGGTCTCTTAAATGGTTATTGTCCCAACCGTTTCCTCTAACCCTGAAATTCATTCTTCTGCTTGCTCTGGCCTGTCGCTGTTGCCCTCCACTCTGTCTCTACTCCCCGATTGCCTCTTTTTATTTAAGCCATTTTGTTTGGTTCTTCCTTACATATTTCTAAATGTCTCTTTCAAAATGTTAATCATTTCATGGACATTGATTCTTTTTAAAAGCAAGTTTTAAACTCTTGAGTTTTGTTTTTTTTTTTTTACCTGGGGCTTTGACCATTTCCTTTTCTTTGGTCTCTGGTGTTCAGGAATACTGGACACATGGGATGTCTCAGTAACTTGTTCTCTCCCCTGTTTGTTCTTCTAGTTGGTGTTTTACACATCTGCTGCAGTAGACATGTCCACTCATTTCCATGTTCCTCTTTCCCATTTTTATTTTGTTCTAGTTCATGACCTAGTGAGTTGTCTGCCTTCACTTTGTGTGCTGGTTGCTTGTGTGTTTTTAATCAACCCGACGTAGGCTAGCATCATCCTAGAAGAGAAGCCTCAGTTGAAAACAAAATACCTGTATATGATTGGCCTGGAAGGCAAACCTTTGGGGCATTTTCTTGATAGATGATGGATGTGGAAATGTCCAGCCCACTTTGGGTAGTGCTGTTCCTGGGTGGTTGGTCCTAGAATGTATAAAAAAATAAAAGGCAATATGTAGCACTCTTCTCCATGGCCTCTGCATTGCATCAGTTTTTGCCCCTCGGTTCCTCCCTTGAGTTCCTCTGACTTCCCTGGAGGATGGCTGGTAAGTTATATGGTGAAATAACTCCTTTCCTCTCCAGGTTGCTTTTGGTTATGGTGTTTTATCACAGCAATAGAAACCCTAAGAGACTCAAATTTATGTCCCCACCGCCGTTTAAGGAGAAAGCCAACCACATTAACAGTTGTAATGATCTGACAGCGGTTTTAGGATTATCTTGCATTAGCAAGACAATTGTGTGACTCTCTTGTGTCCCTGATAAGATTTGGAGACAGAAAAACTATGGTATTGATTGGGGAAAATGTAGTTTATAGGCTTTTACAGCTAAGATTATTAATAATTAAGTGAACTGAGGGAGAATTGGGGAAAATGGAGTTTTGGGTAAGAAGGAAAGCATATGGCTTAGTAGTGTAAAAAATAACCCAGGGAAATATTGGAGAGCAGGTACAGACAAAGAAAGAGCCACGAGAGCATCCTCAGGGAAATAGGATCTAGAACAAAACAATTAAAGTACACGAGTATTATTGAAAAATACATAAAATACGCCAGGCACGATGGTGAATGCATTTAATCCTAATACTTGGGGAGCAAAAGCAGGCAGACCACCGTGAGTTCAAGACCAGCCTGCTCTCCGGAATGAGGTCAAAGCCAGACTGGATAAATTATAAAAATTTTGTCTGAAAGGGAAGATTTAAAAACCTGAATATGGTGGTATACGTTTTAATTCTAACACCCTGAAGACAGAGGCAAGCACATCTCTGAGTTTAAAATAGCCTGGTCTATGCAACAAGTTCCAGATTATCTGGGGCTACACAGAAACACACCCCCCGCCCTCTCTCTCTCTCTCTCTCTCTCTCTATATATATATATATATATATATATATATATATATATATATATCACACACACACACACACACACACACACACACACACACGAGTTGGGGATACATGGGAAGGGTTCAAGGGAAGGTCACTGGAAGGAGCTGGAGAGGGGAAAGGGCGGAGGGGGAAGGTGACATAATTAAAGTATTTTTAAATTGTATCAATCATAAGGTTCACAAAATTGAGAGAGTTGTACAGAAACAAGGGCTAATTTGAATTCAGAAAGGGGGAAATTAATAATGATTAAATTTAAGTTAAATTAAACAATTTAAATCTTGAATACTTGAGCACATTTTTATTATTACACTTATTTATTTATTTATTTCCTTTACAACCCAGTATCAGCACTTCCTCTCCTCCCAGTACCCCCTCATGTAGTCCTCTTTCCTCTCCATCCCCCCTTCCCCTTCTCTTTTGAGAAAGGGAGTCCCTCCTCTGGATGTTAATCTCCCCTCTGCAGCGCATCAAGTTACTGCAGGGACTAAGCACATCCTCTCCCCCTAGGCCAGACAAAACTGTCTATTTAGGGGCACAGGATTCACAAACAAGCAGGCGGGCAGCAGGCTCAGGGACAGCCCCTGCTCCAGTTGTTTGGCCTACTCCCCTCATGAAGTCCAAGCTGCTCATCAGCTGCATATGTGCAGGCAGCCTAGGTCCAGCCTGAGCTCCCTCTTTGGTTGGTGGTTCAGTCTCTGGGAGCCCCCAAGCTCCAGGTTAGTTGGCTCTGTTGGTCTTCCTGTAGAGTCTCTGCCCTCTTCAGGTCTCTTGATCATTCTCTCAACTCTTCCACAAGTCTCCTTGAGCTCCATCTAATGTTTGAGTGAGACTCTCTTTCCATTGACTTCTGGGTGGAGCCTCTCAGAGGACAGTTACGCTAGACTCCTGTCTGTAAGCATGACAGAATATCATTAATAGTGTCAGGGGTTGGTTCTTTCCCATGGGATGGGTCTCAATTTGGTACAGTCATTGGTTGGCCATTTCCTTGGTTTCTCTTTGTCTCTGCACATCTTGTAGGCAGGACACATCTTAGATCAGAGGCTTTGTGGGTTGGTTGCTGACTTTATCTCTCCACTGGGAGTGCTGCCTGCCTACAGGAAGTGGTCACTTCAGGATTCACATCCTTCACTGCTAGGAATCTCAGCTAGAGTCACCCCCATAGACCCTTTAGCTCCTCTCTCCATTCCAGATCTCTGGCACTTCCTAGAGATTGCCACACACACACACACACACACACACACACACACACACACACACAGCCGATCTCCCTTCTCTCTCCCCTGCTCTCTCTAATGTAAACCCCGCCCCCTGCCTGCTCCCTTTCCTCTCTCCTTTTCCACTCAGTTCCCTCCTTTCATCAGTCTCTGATATTTCAGCACTTGTTGTCGTTTCCTTCCAAGTATATGACTATTTATACAAGATTTGTAACATACTCTTTGTGGTTAACTCTAATTACCAACTTGCCACAGCCTAGCATCACCTAGAATGAAAGTGTCGATGAGGAAATCTCTGTATTGGGTTGGTCTGTGGACATGCCAATGGGGGGATTATCTTAATTAAGTTTATCAATGTAGGAATACCTGGCCCATTATGGGTAGCACCATTCCCTATACAGAGGCCCTGAACTGTATAAGAGTAGAGATCAAATAAGCACAAGGAAGCAGGCAAGTGAGCATGTGTGCAATTCATTTCTCTCTGCTCTTGACCAAGGAAGGGATATGATCACCTGTTTAAAGCCTTGACTTTTCCACAATGATTGACTATAACCAGGTATTGTAAACTGAAAGAAGTCCATTTCTCCCCTAAGTTGAATTTTGTCAGGGCATTTTATTATAGTAACAGAGATGAAACTAAAAATGCACACATGTGTGTGAAGGCCAGAATACCACCTCAGATGTCATCTTCAGGAATATCATCCCTTGCTTTAAGACAGGGATCTCATTGGCCTGCCACTCACCAGTTAGGACAAACTATCTGGTCAGTGGGTCCCAGGGACCCTCCTGTCTCTGCCTTCCCAGTGTTCTCATTACTACCACACCTAGATCTTTATGTGGGAGCCGGGGATTAAACTCCAGTCTCTACTCTTGTAAGGCAAAGTCTTTGTTAGCAGATTTATTTCCCTGGACCCTAGAATTTTCTTTACTAAAAGAAACTTTGATTACTGATTCAGGCTCCTTACTCATTATTGGTCCAGTAGAAATCACCATCATCATCATCATCATCATCATCATCATCATCATCATCCAGTCTTCCTACTCCCTACTGTTCCAACAGAAATTTTTTTGTGGTGGTATCATGCCTAGTTTCCAGGACTTTACTCATCTCATCTGGTTCCCTAAATTATTGGGATATAATTGTGAGCCCATACTTGATCCTAGTGGTCTCTTGTGACCCCTAACATTCCTGCAGCCTAGGAAATAGGGCACCTGCTTTCATTTATAATTGTGTTTTAGTTACCCCATCCCCATCATCAGTCTAGCTAAAGGTTTTATTTCTCCTGAGATCATCAACTTCTTAGAACCTTTCTACTGTTTTCTATTCTCCAATTCATTATCTTCTGCTCCAGTGTTGTCTGCTCTCGTCTGCTGCCTCTGGGTTTGCCAGACCTTCTTTTACTTCTTTGACTATAAAGTTAGGTTGAGATCTGATTCCCCTCCCCCAAAGTTAGCAGCTGTAGTGTAAATGTTCCTCTAAAACTTCTGTGTCCATAAGTGTTGGGATAGTGTATCCATTTTTGTTTGTCTTGTGCCTTAATTTTCCTTTTGATTCTTTGACTGACCCATTTTTGGTAAGTGTTGTATCATTTTGAATGTTTGTGCACTTGCTGGTTTTTCAGCACTGATTTCTTGTCTAACACCATTGTGCTGAGAAGACCCGGCTGATGTTGTTGGAATCTACTTGAATTTGCTCAGCTTTGTTCTCTGCCTCCACATCTGATCCGTTCTGAAGAACATTCTATTTGTGTTTGACAAGAATAAGTATTTTGCAGTTGTTTAATATATTTCAATTGTTCAACAAGTCAACCAAAATATTGTTTTCTCAGAAATAAAGGTTCTCAAACAAGACTTTACACTGTAAATGTTCAGCTGTGAAGAAACACATCTTCGTGCTATATAAATTGTCCTGGAACACCAAAATTGATCAATAACTTTATCTAATTCACTTTATGAGGCTTCTGAGGGACAAGAGCCATACTGCATGTTGGCAGTGACTTTCGTTTATGGGTGGAAATTGAGTTTCTGGACTAAATTTTTGTCATCTCAATTTTCTGCCACCCACGTCGCTTCTCAAAATGAGATTGCTATGACTGACCACACATTTGATAATCATCTTTCTTTTTATTTTTAAATCCATAGCTGATTGCTTTAGAAAAATCGGTGACTTCTCAATTTCTTCCAATAGAAATCCAGGTTGTGGCCATAAAAACTTTAAATAAATTGAGGTGTTCAGAGGAAATTTCCAAATGACACATCAAAAAATGGGTCAGACATATGTAAGGATCATAGTCAAAGAAAAGGAGGCTATCAACTTGAGAGGTAGGAGACGCAGGAGGGATCTGACAAAGAAGGGTAACTGGGAGGGGCTGGATGAAAGGGAGATGGAGAAAGTGATGTAATTCTACTTCAATTAAAAATTATGTCAGTCATGAGATTCACCATGCTGAAAGAAAGAGTTGGACAGAAACAGTTACACACACACATGCACACATACACACACACACACACACAGACACACACACACACACACACACACACACACACGGGGGGGGGGGGGAAGGGGAGGAAAGACAGAGACAGAGAGAGAAAGGAGAATCCTATGCCAAAATATTTTCACTTATTAATTCAACCAAGTATTCAAATACTTAAAGAGAAATTAATACAACTTCTAAAATTGTTCCAGCATAGATGAAAAAAGAAAACAAACCAACTAACTGAATTCGACAGAACATTAAAAGTATCATTCAGGACTCAGCAGGTAAAGACACTCACTGCCAAGTCAATAACCCAGCTCCAATTTCCAGAAACGCACAGTGGATGAGAAAGTGATTCTCTCAAGTTTCTTGCTACCTTCACATGGTCATGGTGGCATGTGTACACACACACAACACACACACTCACACACACACTCACACACACACACACTATATATATATATATAATGAAGAGGAAAAGGAAAGTGAGGGAAAAAAAAAGCAGTACTTGCCATGATCGAGGAGGGTTTGCCCCTGGGATACAGCAACGGTCCAATGTATATGATAAACCCACAGCCGACACCATTTTCCTTGGTGCCAAGCTGAAAGTGGTGCTCTAAGATAGGGAACGCTCTCCCTGCTTCTATTTAAAGTGATACTGGCTGTCCTAGGCAGAGCAGTTGGCAAGAAAACAGAAAAGTGTACCCAGATCCAAAAAGAAGAAGCAACAGTGTGTTCTTTGAGGCAGCTGGTAGAAAACTCTAAAACAGTGCTTCTCAACCTTGCTAATGCTGTGACCCTTTACTACAGTGACTCATACTGTGGTGATACCCAGCAATAAAATTACTCCATTGCTACTTCATAACTGTAAATTGCTACTGTTATGAATAGTAATATAAATATCTGATACACAGGACATCTGATATGTGGCCCTAATGGGGTTGACACCCACATCTCTAAAAGCTTCATCAGAAAGGAACTTAAAGAGCCTCACTGATGAACCCGTTCAGTAAAGTTGAAAGACAGACAGTAAGGCACAGAGATCATCTCTGTACACTAACAACGAGCTATTGAAAAGTAAGCACCAAAAGCAATCTCATTTATAATTTCATTAGAAAGAATAAAATATTTATGAAAAAGTGTAACCAAGGATGTGAAAGATATGAATGCTGAAAAACCACAAAGCTGGAGACAGAAAATGGAAGGCTTTTCTGTGTTCTTAGACTGCTAGAATAAATATTGTTGAAATATTAACAAAGAGTTATAGGTTCAATGCAATTCTAATGGACAGCATTTTCCCCAGAAATATAAAAATCAATTTTTGGCTAAGGAAATGGTTCCATGGGTTCAGATCCCCAGTACCCATAAAAAAACCTATAATACCAGCAAATTCAGAGTGGAGACATGAGGATCCTGGAGGCCTCACTGGCCAGCCAGTCCATCCACAAGGAACTTTAGGTTCTATGAAAGACAGAGTGTCAAAAAATGTAAGGTGAATAAAATAGACATCCATGTCGACCTCTGCCTTCTACATGCACTTGCACACACATTCTCACATACGTGCATACAAAAAGAAAATCAATCATGACATTTGTGTGATGTTCCAAAAGACCACAAGATAGCTAAGCAATCTTGGGTAATAACAAAAATGGAACCATCACACTCTGGTTTTAAATTATATTGTAAAGCTGTAGTATTCAACACAACATAGCCATGCCATTAAAAAGGATGCATAGGCGTATGGACTTGAGTGGAGAGACCATAATTAAACCCACATACACTCTCTTGACATTTGCCTGAGAGTACTGAGAATATAAAAGGAGAGGACAGGCTCTTCAAAAACTGCTTATCTGTAAGTAAAAGAGTGAAGTTGGGTTCCTGCGTTACTCCACTCACTGAAAACAACTCAAAATGGCTCTTGCATGCTCTGTTCACAGAAAATAACTCCCAGAAAACCAAACCAAATAAAACAAGACAACCCCTATCAAAATTCCTAAAGAAAAAATATTATGAGAACTCTGAAATTTTGTTCTTGGGATGCTCTTTTAAAAATATATGCTACCAAGAACCCACTAATAAAAGACCATTAGATCAAAGAGCTTTTCCTTAGCAGAGGTAACATTTGCAAACACTTTACAAAAAAAGGGCTAATATCTACAATTTAGAAAGAGTTTGTTCAATATAACTAAATGATGCAAATCTTTTTAGTGAGCCAAAGGCCTGAACAGATATTTTTCCAAAGAAGACAATCAAAAGTCAACAGAATCTAGAAAGGTACTTAATAGCATCAACCAAAGGAATTCAAATCAAAATTGCAATAAGTATCACTCCATGCTTGCAAAGATAGTGAGAGGAGCTCTGGGAGCTTGAATGCTCTTGGCAGGAATAGAAACTGATGAGGCCATTATGGAAAACTGGACATACTTTGAAAAGCTAAAAATAGAATGGCCACATGTTCCACCCACCTAGCTTCTGAGTGTATATTCAAAGGAAATGAAGCCAATATCTTGATGACATGCCTGTACTTCATGTTCATGGCACCATCATGCACAGTAGCCTAAACATAGTTGAAGAATGAATGAATCCATAAAGAAAACAGAAAATGTGGATAAAGAAACTGCGCTCGGTGGAAGACTTTCACCTTTGAAAATAAGGCAGTCCCTTCACCTAAACAACCAGAATGAACCTGGAAAGCACTGTGACAATGAAAAGAGCCAGAAAAGGCTGGAATGAAACTATGATCCTACTTACATAAGAAATCTAAAGAACTGGGTTGACAGACACTGATAGTAAAATGGTGCCAGGGACTGGGGCAGGGGATGAAAAAAAAAACGAGAGAGGAAGACAAAAGATACAATTTCTAGGGTCTTAATGGATAACATGGTAATTCTACTGAGTAACACTTGAAGTTTGCCCAAAGACAGAATTGCGATTTCAAGACAAAATTTAAAACAGCAAAGCCCTATGATGCAGTACGAGGTAGACCACCTTGACTGTGGTCATTGCTTCTCAGTATACACATGTGCCAAATGTGATGGTCAGTGTCAACAGTCAATATGACATGGACTTGTATGTGGGAGATTATGTTTACTATAACAACTGAATTGTGACAATCCATTCACCATGGGCGGCACCATTCCCTAGACAGGAAACTGAACTGTATACTCAGAGAAAGAGAACGGAGCTGTAGCATGCATTCATTACTCTGTGTCCTTGGCTTTCTGACTGTGGATGTGATGTGAGCAGCTCTTCCAAGATTCTGCCACCTTAATCTCCCTGCTAGGATAGTCCGAACTCTTGGACTGTGATCCAGAATAAGCCATTTCACCTTCAAATTGATCTTCTCAGAGTGTTTTCTCACAGAAACAGAAAAAATATCAACATAGGAAAGACCACAATACACACCTTAAGTCAGTTATACCTTAATAAAGCTGAGGAAAAAGAACAGTAAATGTCTATTATGCTGAATAGTTATGAAAATAACTAATCATAATTTAAATTTCATCGTGGATTTAAATTACAGAGGATGTAACTTTCAATTATATGTTTAAATAGTTTTGGTGCTTATGGAATATTTTTATATAATCAATTCTCTGTT
>JANHMN010000024.1:8269270-8289937 GCA_030674055.1 Rhabdomys pumilio | reverse complement strand
TCTCGACCTGACTCCGACATTCTCTGTGGTGTTATTTAGAGTTTTAACTGTCATTTTCCATGGCCTTCAACAGCCAATAACCCTGACTGATCTAGTTCTTCTATTTTGGCAGCGAGCTTGAAAGAGTCTGAAGACACAAAGACACAGAGGCTAGAGATGAATGAAGATTCCAAAAGGAGGTAGAGAGCCAAAATCAGAGAGGAGATATGCCTGGAGAGCTCTAGGTACAGTTCTGGGTGCTCCGGACATGCTGCCTTTGAGTGAAGAAGCAAGAACATTGGCTGAGGCAGACATGGATCTAAGTCTATAGGTGGGAACTTTTACAACTATGCTTTGGCCGGATTACCAAACCGTCTGGAGCCTCACTGTTAGTGTCTGAAACAGGGAGCGTCAACTAAATCATCCTGTTGTTGGAGCATTAAATGAGACCATGCATGGAGAGCGCTTAGCTGACTGCCTGGCACATGTAAGCTCTCGATAAATACGATTCCTCGGGGCCTCCTGTCAACCGCGCATCTGCTCTCTCTCGGGACAGTCTCCCACTCTGCCCTTGGATGAATTTATAGTGAAGCCTCATTAATTTGGGACCTTCCTCGCTCAGGATTTATGATAATTCATCAGTGGCCTTAGCTAAAATTTACTTTTATAAGTCTATAAAAAAAAAAAAAGTAACAGCAAGGTTAAAACAAATTTATGAAGAGACTGTTTAAGTTAATGGAGCATTTGCTGTTACTTTAGAAACAGTCATTTACATACAAATAATTAATGTGCTAATTACAAATGATTCTTATCTACACAGGAAAGCGGGCCCTTAATTCGAAGTAGAGCACGAATTATCGAGAGGTTAAAAGGTTGTTTTTTTTTTTTTTTATTATTATCATCATTTTGCTTCGGATCCTTACAAGAAATCGATTTTATTACAGGAGAAGTGATTAGTAACACGTTTGTCAATTTTTAATACAACTTCTTTGCATACTCAAATATCAGTCCCTCTCTGTGGAAGCTCAGGGAGGGAGAGAGGCCGGGAGAAAAAGAGAGAAGGGGGAGCGGAAAAGGAGGGAGGAAAGGAGGGGGGGAGGAAGAGAGAAAAAGAGAGGAGAGAGGGAGGAAGAGAGGGAAAAGAAATGTAGGGAGAAATAGAGGGAGGAATAAGATATGGAGGAAGGGAGGAAGGGAAGAAAGGAGGGAGGATGGAAAGGAGGGAGGGAGGGAGGGAAGAAAGGGGGAGGGAGGGAGGAAGGGAGGGAGGGAGGGAGGGAAGAAAGGAGGGAGGGAGGGAGGAGGGAGGGAGGAAAGAACTTAAAAAGGAAAACAGCCCTCCCCAATACCCCTTACTATCCTCCAGCTTGTTTTTATTTTCCATTAAAGTGGCACTGGTCCTCACAAATTACAATTTTCACAGCCGATAATGGCCATTTCCCCACAGCTTGAGCCTCTGTAACCCTTTCATTTTTATCCTGATAAAAACAGACGCTTTGTGTAACTCTAGCCCTTTTAAAGAAAACAACTATCTCTGGTTCTTCGTTTGAGCCAGCCCTCATGACTCAGTAGGAGACACACATACGTTAACCCACAAACCACAGTGCACACCTGTAATCCCAGCATCCCGTAGTTCAAGGTCATCCTTGGCTATAAAGTGAGCCCAAGGCCTGCCTAGGCTACATGAAACCCCGTCACCAAAAAAAATGATTAATTAATGTGTTCATAACAGAATGAGAGATGCAAGCAAGATTAATGGGAAAAACAGGGAAACAATTGGTAGAAAAGATTTTTTTTTTCCCAACTTGGAGAAACAGCCATCCATAACTTGAGCCAACTGATGATTAAAAAGCAAAAGAAAATTTTTTTCTTAACGTTCCCTGATGCTTAATAAACTTAAAAATGGCAAAGGCTCTAGAATATCTTTTAAATAGTTGACCTGCAGTTACAGAATTCTGAAAGACAGAGTAGCCAGCATGGAATTTACGTTTCAGAACAAAACTAGTTTGGGGAGTGGCAGGTGTGAAGGAGAGGGTCAGTAGTATGAGGCTCCTCTTAAACTCACACCCTCTTGCCTCAGCCTCCTGAGTGCTGGGATCCTAAGTGTGTGCCACTAAGCCTTATCAAAATAAAACAAATATTTAAAATAGCCAAATATAATAAAACAAAAGCTTTCAAGGCAAAATAACTCAGGAAACGGATGATGTTCTTGTGAAATGAGCAGAGAGATAAAGCAGTGAACCTTAAGATTGCTCCGCCCATGTGCGTGGAAGAAACCCTAACGCAGGGCCACGGGCCAAGCAGAGCCCAAAGGGCTTCGGAGGTGGAAGGACAGACAGAGCCTCGAGCTTGGAAGAGCTGAGGCAGTCAGAGTTTAAATTTAAGTCTGAGAGAAGAGAGTCCCAAACAGCCCTGCAGAGGTCTGAAGAAGCTCCCCTCCAACAGCCCGATTAGCGCTGACCAGAACATGTTTGGCTGATCTTAGTTGTCTGGTTGATAGGATATAGAATCATCTTGGAGACAAAACTATAGCCATGTCTATGTGGGAGTTCTTAGCTTGGGTTAATTGAAGAGAAGGGACCCACGCTAAATGCGTTAGAGACCTGGAGTCAATAAAAAGGAGAAAGTGAACTGAACACCAGTGTTCACCTCTCTCAGCTGCCTGACAGCAAAAGCTGCCAAAGAGCAGCCTCACGCAGAGGTCCCCATGTGTTTCCTGCCGTGGATGCCTGTTCAAGGGAACTGTGAACTCAGAGAAACACTTTTTCCTCACGTTGCTTCTGTCGGGTGTTTTATCACAGCATCGAGAAGAGAAATGAATAAACATGGGCCAATCACGAAGCTGAAAGAGTTGCAGGGTCGGGTGAAGCGGTTAAGGAGGGGTAAGGCGATAACAGACAGTAAGTCTCACTTGAAAGACTCCCTGAATAAAGCAATCTGAGTACAGAGCAGAAGGTAAAGATGTGAAAAGTTACAGCTGAAAAGAGTTATCAATATGGTTAGACATATGTCAGGACTGTGCAAGGCTGGCACCCTTCCCCTAGAGTGCACAGGAGTCTCTTGCTAAGTTCTTGAAGATTCATGAATGGCTTCTTACAGGACTGTCAACTGCCTGCAGATACAACTCTTAGAACAGATTTCCCTTACACAGGCTGACCATATAGAAAGAGTTCTCTGTGTGATGAAGGATTTGTCCCCTCCTTCACACATCCTGGGACCAGAGTGGTAGTAACCATCTTTTTAAATAAATCTTCAGAAAGTGGACTCTTGGGGCTATCCTAGATCCTTTGCCAGCCATCTCTGCCACCATGACAGCAGTATGTGTGCATACGCCCCAAGTAAGACTTACCAAATCTCTCCCTTCTCATAACAGCAAGAGCAAGAATTCCTTTCCTTAATGGTGTAAGTCCAGGTTAATGGGAACGTGAAATCTGGAAAGAAGGCTGTTGTCACAGGAAGAAGAAGTGAGGATTGAGGTCCATGGGGGTCATGTCAGATGACACCATCACCACCTGACTCTGTAGGTTCCCAAGTTGTCTAGACAAAGTCAGTCTGAGCTTGTATCTGTTCTATTAAGCAAGAGAGAAAAGTGATTTCTACTACCCATGGCATGTCTCTAGATATTTGAAAGCGTTATCACAGAGTCCTGAGCGGTTTGGATCCCTTATTATGAGTGGCAAGGGACTGAAGGCAGACAGACAGACAAACAGACACATGTCTATTGAAGTTGGGATCAGGTTGGGGTTTGAGGCTGCTACCATAGCAACTGGAGACCTTGAACATTTATCGAGGGACACAGAGGGAGGAGCTGGCTAGTGTCTGCAAGAGGTCTCTGTAAGGAGCGGTCTCTGGGTGTTTGCAGTTGTTAGTGTTTTCACACACTGGTCAACTGTTCATCTACACTTAATTTACACTCCCAAGGAGAGCTTTGGCTCCCTTCTTCAGCCTGGTCCATGAGGGTAATGATTTTGTCCATTTCCCTCATGGGTATGAGACTTTGGGTGGCCTCAATATGGCTAGGCCCAAGTCAAAACATTCCCTCAGGGCTTTATTCTCCCAGAGCTTCTTCAGTCCAGTCCCCGGTATGTGTTAAGTACTTCCTAAGCCACAGCAATGTTCTAGATCAATGTTCAGGTCTTCCAAATATTCTTAGTGCGCTGTTTCCCAGGTACCTCTCTAAGGTGGTCACTCTGTCACTTTGCTGGTGAATGACCTTCCTGAAACACATAGACTGAAGAAGTAAAGTGTGTCTACATTGGTTGTACCTGTGACCAGACTATACCCGGAACACAAATTCTCCCATTAATATAGCCCAAGATAGGCCTGGTAGTTCAGACCTGAAATCTCAGCTACTCAAGAGGCTAAAGCAGGAGAATCGAAAGTTGAAGTCCTTCTCAAAATAAAAAGTAAAGCTGGCCTAGAAGTCTAGGCCTAGAATGTCAGCATGTTTGCCTGCCCAAAGAATTCCAGCACCAAAATAAACATTTAAACGAAACAAAGTAAAACAAACAAACAAACAATAAAACTCCCAAAACGAGATCCGTATTTTAGATAGGTCTGTTATTCAGGGTCGAGATCATTCTGAAAGCCTGGTTTTTACATGAGTCACTACAAAGCCAGATGTACTCAGCCCAACAGTTGAGCTCTTTGAATTAGAGACTTTATTTTTAAAGTCCACTAAAATAAGTAAGACTCACGCTGCTGACCCTGTGCCCATCCTGATGTGATTGTTAAAAGTGGAATTCTTTCATCTATAATTTTATCTATCTTCCCTAATCATAGGAATAGCAAGCTTTTTCCACTTAGGCTCATAGATAGGGGACGGCGGGGGTAGGGGAGGGGGAGACAAGGAACATAGCTCCCGCCTGGTCCTGAGTCCTTAAAAGATAAAATATCTTGGTCATATGATCAAAGGTAACTAGCTTCTTCCTGCCATTCCAACTGATAAAAACCAGAGCTGCTGGGTCTCATGTTTAATCCTATCCACTATGTATTAAAATTCACTAAGGCACGCTAAGCCTCATTTCCTTGAAAGCCTATCAGGTTTCAGTTTCATCAAAGTCAAGTGTATTTAATTAACACAATCCAATTCATTCAGTAAGTGGTCAAGTTCTCCGAAAGGTACTCGAAAGAACCGGTGTTTTTATAAGAATTACACAGACTACACAATAGACAGAAATAAGCGTGCTTTGCACATGCGGTTACTACCGCCTCTTTTGCATACAATTGTATTAAATTACCTTTGTTATGAAACATTAATCCTCTTTGCAAAGTGGAGTACCTCCCTTCTCAGATTCAGCCACCTAAGGAGTGCCTTGGGAGCCAAACTTGAGCCATCTCATACTGACAGAATGAGGAAAGAATCCGGTCCCCTAAAAAGGACTGTCTACTTGGTACTGTCAAAACTTGGTCCTTCTGGCCTCTTCTGGGGCATTTTAGTCCCCTGCCAGCTTTCCCTCTCTGCTATTCTGGATTACAAAAGGAGATCAAGCTTACAGACACAAGGTGATACAGAAAGCCCAGACAATTACTATCAAACTAACACACAAACCATGGTCACCAGGAGTTATGTAAAGAGTTGTGTAAAGATCTCTAGACTGCAAGCTCCATGTAATGAGTTACAGAATTTCAAAGCTATATCTACATCCCAATGATCAGAGCCTGTATGTCTTATCTTATGTGTTAGAAGGTCGAGGCTTACCTTAGAAAAAGAATCTTTGTAAGGAAATTAGAGTACAAATCTTATGATTAGGAAACTGTACTGTGTTATTCGCATGGCTCCTAAAGTTAATGGCAGATGTTTTTCCAAGAGGAAACAGGGAGGATGACACACAGAGGAGACAGAGTCAGAAGAGAAGTCAATGGGGAAGTGAAGACATGAGGCTGAAAGCCAAGCATTGGGAGTCTGGAAAAAGCAAGCACGAATTATCTAAAGCTGCCCCAGGACTGCAGCTCTTGATTCGTCTTCTGGCCTCTAGAATTTTGAGACAGAATTCACTATTACTTATCTTATGATTATTAATTATTAACTTTAATTGTGATAACTTATCATAGATTGGAAAGTATTTAAAGGGAAAATGTGGCATACCTACTATGTGCTCCCCAAGATTCTTGTGTCCCAACCAGCCAGTAGCTGTTCTTTCTGGCACCACAGATGTAGTCTTGGGCCACTTGTTCTGTGGCCATATGTGGCTGTGATAAAAGACCTTGATTCAAGGTTAGCATCCATCACTGTTGGGGAATCAAGGCAGGAACTCCAAACAGTTGGTCCCATCACATCCACAGTCAAGAGCAGAAAGAAATGAATGCGTGTGTGCCCACTTGTACTCAGACTGATCTCTCCGCTCAAACATTTCCTGTCTCGTGAATGGTGCCACCCACTGTGGGCTGGGTCTTCTCACATCAATTAACTTAATTAAAACAACCCTCTCACATATATGCTCACAACCCAACCCACTGTAGACAATGGCTTTGTTGAAGAAAGAGGGTTACCGGGGCCAGGCTTTGGGATGTTAGAAACTCAAGCTAGGCCTAGTGGCTTGGTCGCTTTCGCTTCCAACTGCCTTCACATCCAGATGTAGAGCTCTCAGCTCCTTCTTCAGGACTATGTTTGCCTGTGTGTCATTGTGTTTCTTGCCGTGGTGTTAATGGATTAAACCTCTGAAACTGTAAGCCAGCCCCAATGAAATGTTTTCCTCTTTAAGAGTTGTCATAGTCACGGTGTCACTTCACAGCAATAAAAACCTTACACCAGCCTGTATAGTCTCTCGGCTGCCATTATATATATAAATGTATGTTATCATTATTCATTTTAGCCTAATTGAAAAGCTCTAATAGACAGGAAGTTAATGGGTGGGTTTTCCTAGTCCAACAGGAACTAGGACCAAAAATAACGAAGCAGCTTCAAATAAGAGCGAATGAAACTCAGTTGGTATGGTGTTTGTCTAGTACACATGACCCTACACTCAATCTCCAGCATCACATAAGCCAGCTGTCTTGGTGAGAAACTGTAATCTTATACCTTGGGAAATAGAGACAGGAGGATCTTCTGATCCTCCACAGTTCAGCTACATAGCAAATTTAAGATTCTCTCTCTCTCTCTCTCTCTCTCTCTCTCTCTCTCTCTCTCATGTGTGTGTGCTTAATGAGAGTTATCTTACACAAAAGATGATGCTCCTCCCAGAAGACATAGGTTGACAAATGATATTCCTAGTGCCAGGTAGAGTATCTCCCCTCAAGCTGTCTTTGTCAAGAGTACCCTCAGAGACCCCCAAAATAATACTGGTTATTGTAATTTTTTCTTGGTTGTCAAGCAGACCTAGATGGTAACATCTACCCTATTGCTGAAGACATCACATAATTTGGTCACAGGACATGAAGAAATCAAGTTGGTGTTGAACTGGAAGCTTCCTCCCACCTAACTAGCTTTCATGGTTCTAGAAGGTACCATGTTGGCTGCTCTGGATGTGTGTACCATCAATGTTCTTACTCAGTCGTAAACCCTGTGAAATACTATAATGACTAGTGTGCTAAGATACACCCATGGGTGCAATACTGATTCGAATGTTACAGATGTAACCAATTGCTTTCTAGTTGGATTTAAGGCTCTTTCCACAGGAGTAAACATACCTGACTCTATGTAAATCTTGTCAGTAAACAATGGTTGTGGAGCCCACAAGCCACAGAGATAAACTTAGTACTATTATTCGGTTGAACGGACATAGTACCAAACTGTCCTCTAAATCTCTCTCTTTACCTGTAGATTAGCGCATCCCTCAGACCCTATCAGAGAAATTTCTTTGTGCAGTGAACAGTGGTCAACACTGGTCAAACTGCAGAGAGTACATGTCAGTGGAGTGTTCATCCACAAACGAGGTATCTGTAGCATCTCTCCCATCCATGAATAACCCAGAAACCATTACAAAAGAAAAAGCAGAACGATTGTAAGGACAAGAAATCCAGAGGGATGGATTACTGCCCTCATGAGTTCACAGAAGCTCTGGTGCCTGCACCAGACCTGCACAAAACCATCAGTCGACATTTTAAGTGGGAGGAAGAAGGGCTCATGAGCTCCCACAGACAATCGAGGAGCTACTGACAGTTGATGGCTTTGAGGAGAAGGAGAGATAATTATAAAAAAAAACGGTCCAACACCCAGGAATATATGGGCATCACAAATTAGAACTGGTGGGTTATTGAAATCACATTAGAACTGGTAGGTTTTGGGGCACAAGACTGGGAAGGAGTAGAGGGGTAGAGATAGATCTGGGAGGAACTAGATGGGAGAGTTGACAGTGATTAAAGATATACACTTTACAATGTTCTCAAAGAGTTAATAAAAATATACTTTAAACAGAAAGAAAGGGAAGCAGGTAGAAGAGAGAGACAGAGAGAGAGAGAGACAGAAAGAGAGAGAGAGAGAGAGAGAGAGAGAGAGAGAGAGAGAGAGAGAGAGAGAGAAAGGAAGCTAGCTTGACTAGCCAAGCCATCCACCTCCCAGAATACCAACCTAGAGGGACCCTTAAAACACAAGAAGAATAAATTGAAACTACAGGGTCATTTAACTCAAGAGTTTCACACTAAACTCCTAACATAAATGCCAAAATGTAAATTTATTCCGTTCTCACCAGAGTAGACAAAATCACCAAGTAGGAATAAAGCAAGCTGCTTCCTTCCACCCGTCTCTGTGGAGACTGTTCTCCGATGCACACAGGCAAATGCAGCGGGTGGGGGCAGCCCTGCCTTACCAAGCCTTTTATCTCAGCACTCCATTTTTTTGGAATTTCAAATGTTTTTTTTTTTTCTAGTTTCTGATTGTCCGTTTCTTATGGCCGTTCTTTCCTTGTTCAAGTAGCACTATTATCCTGAATTTCCCTGAGATATGAATATAGGTTTTTGAGGTTTGGTTAGCTTGTTTTGCCTCTTTTTCTGTGACCTTCTTACTCATTGAATTATCTTCATTCCCTCCTCTCTATTTTCCTATTTGCTTATCTTGCTGTTTCTTGTCTTGCATGTCTTCTCAAGGGTTTCCAATAATTAAGTACCTGTTCCAGAGATGTCTGGGATATTATCTTATGCTCTTTGACGAGTCCTTTTTCAAGGTCATCTAATTTCTCCTGGGGGCGGAGGGGGGGTGGAAGGAGTCCATCTCTGTGTCTCTGAATCTGGAAAACCTGTGAGATTCACATTCCATTTCCTGGGTTAGCCCATTTCTGGCTTGGCTTTTGGCTTTTTTGTTCTAGTTTCCATAGTTGCTGTGATAAAAATCCTTTATGAGACAGGTGGGGAGGTGTCTTAGTTACTGTTCTATAGCTGTGACAAAAGGCCATGACCAAGGCAGCTCATTAAAAAAAAGCATTTATTTGGGGACATGTTTACGATTGCAGAGGGTGAGTGCATGATCATAATGGGTACGTATGTTGGTAGGCAGGTGTGTATGTAGGTAGGCAGGCATGTTACTGAAGCAGTACCTAAGAGCTCACATCTGATCCGTAGAGAGAAAGAGATTGGGCCTGGCATGGACATTTTAAACCCCAAAGCCCACACCAGTGGCACACCTCCTCCAACAAGACCACACCCACCTCATCATGGCCACACCCACTCCTACACTTTCCCAAAGAGTTCCACTAACTGAGGACCAAATATTCAAATATATGAGACTACAAGGGCCATTCTCACTCCAACCCACCATAGGAGTAGAGAGTTTATTTGGGTTATTACTTCTGGGTCACAGTTTGACATTGACAGGAAGTCAAGCAGAATCTAAAACAGAAATTATGGAGGGATGTGGCTTGCTGGTTCACTCACTTGCAGGAGCACACTTAACACTCAGCTAGCTTTATTCTATACCCCAGGGCACCTGCCCAGGGAATGGTGTTGCCTATAGTTGGCAGGCTTCTTTCACCAATTAGCAACCAAGACTAGGGTTTCTGTTACTGTGGCATACTACAATGTCCAAAAACAACTTAGAGAGTAAAGGGTTAATTTCACTTTATAGGTTATGTAGTTTACTACTGAGGGAAGCCAGAACAGGAATTTGGAGCAGCAACCTGAAGTCAGGAACTGATATAAACCATGGAGGAATGCCACAAGGAATTACTGACTTGTTCCTCATGACTTGGACAGCCTACTTTCTTACAACACACAGGACTGGCAGCTCAGTGGTGGCTCGGCCCATAGGAAGCTGGGCCCTCCCACATCAACCATCAATCGAGAAAATGCCTCACAGTCTTGCTCATGGGTCAATCTGGTGCGGGCATTTTCTCAGACTCCCTTTCTCAGGCGGCTCCAGGCTATGTCAAGTTAAAGCTAAAGGTAACTAAGACATCTGCTTTCTTTCTCTTGGAAAGAAGTCTCAAAACAACAAGTATGGTGAGTCTGTAATCATCTTGCGCCCCAAAGCCCAGAAGTAAATCACCAGACACTGAACAAGGAGTCCATTGAACACTCGGCACAGGTAAACATCAGATAACTTCAGGCCCAGCTGCCATCTGACTGTGACTCCATTAGACACACCCAAGTGTCACAGTTTAAATCTGAAATGTCCCCAACAGGATCATATTCTGAAGACTTGTTCCCTAGCTGCTGATGCTATCTGGGAGACTGTGAAAGCTTTCGGAGGTCCGGTCTTACCAAGGGAGGTGGGTCACTAGGATGTGCCTTTGAAGGGCACCTTCCACTCCTAATTCTGGTCTCTCTGTGCTGCCTGGTTTGTTGAGACTTCTGGTCCGGTGCTAAATGCTCTCTTGCTATGAATTCTACCATGTATTCCCCACCATGATGGACTGAAACATTCTGACCCCCAAAGAAACCTTTTCTCTCTAATTTGTTTCTGTTGGATAGTTTGGTCACGGGGAGGCAAAAGTAACCAATTACAAAGCAACCCAGAGAACCATGAGTATCTTGGAATAACTGGTTAAGCAAAAAGAAATAAAAAGTGAAGAAAAAAAACAAAACCAACCAACAAAACAATAACATTTCCTATTTAAAATGTTACAGTTGGAAGAATCTTGGGTAGACAGGTGAGAATGGTTGTCTTTATTCTAAGGAGAATGAGCAAGGAGCCATTGAACAAGGTGATTATGGTAGAGACTTTAGATACCAAAGTGTAAAACATTTTTTCTGTACTGGTCCCACACACCATACCCTCCCCTTGGTATTTCTTAGGAAAAGAATCCTCTGGGCTTGTTTGTGTGGTGGTTTTGAGTATGCCTAGTCCAGGGGATGGCACTATTTTGGAGGTGTGGCCTTGTTGGAGTAGGTGTGTCACTGTGGGCATGGGCTCAACCTAGATCTCTGGAAGTGAATCTTCTCCTGTCTGCCTTCAGATGAAGATGTGGAACTCAGCTCTTCTGCACCATGTCTGCCTGGATGCTGTCATGCTCCTACCTTGATGATAATAGACTGAACCTCTGAACCTAGAAGCCAGCCCTAATTAAATGTGTGGTTATAAGAGTTGACTTGGTCATGGTATCTGTTCACAACAGTAAAACCCTAACTAAGACAGTTTGGTTGGCTTAAATCTAAGTGTATGTTATAATCTTCTCTGTAGGTGGACTGAAAACAAAAGAAAGATAAGACAGAGTATGGGAGCTTAAAGAAGAGTTTATTTGGGCTAACAGATCAAGAGTATCATGGTGGGCAAATCAAGATGCTTCAAGCTTGAAACAGCTGGTCACATGGTTAGTGTACAGGCAATTCCATTGGCCTGTATTCAGGGACCTAGCAGCTGCTTGTGTCATTCATGACCTGATGACAAGCCAGGTGTGACAGGTGTATGAGGCAGATAAAAGGACCTGCCTGCCACTCCAGCTCTTTCTCTTTCTCTCTGTTCTATGAGCACAACCCTCCCTCTCCCCCAATCTTCAGTCTTTCCCTTTCTCTGTCTCTGTCTTTCTGTCTCTCTCTGTCTCTCTCTCTCTGTCTCTCTGCCCTCATGGCTCTGCTCCCTCCCTGTCTGTCTGCCTGTCTGTCTACCTGTCCACTTGTCTGCCTCCACCCCTACCCCTGATTCTTACTCATCTTTCTTCCCCCAACAAACCTCTTTTACACCAGACCTGTTGCACGGTGTAACTTCTCTGGGAAACACTTTGGCCACCAAATATACCCCTGGGACCACATTATATTTCATAGCACACATTGTATCCAGAGTTAGGAAGCAGAGTGATGAACAAGTGTGTTTGGCTTGCGTCTCCTTATCCTACAGTTGTAGCATCCAAACCTGAGGAATGGTGCTGCCTATCTTTAGGGTGGGTCTTCCCACCTCAGTAAACCTAATGAGGATCAACCCTCACCAGCCTGCCCAGAGGTGTCCTAATCTACATAATCTCTCATGGACGTGTCTGGAGGCCGGTCTCCTAGGTGGTTTCAGATTCTTCTCTTGTTAGTGGACCTCTTCAAGTGTGTGTGTGTGTGTGTGTGTGTGTGTGTGTGTGTGTTAGAAATTGGCTAGTCATCATTTTATTCTTTTGAGATCACTTAAAATTTGGTTTTAGATCACTGTCAACTTACATAAAAGCAAATGTATTCACTCCGCATTCTGGAATCCATGTTTTATTTAAATTTATAACACTTTAATACGTCTCCTAAGAAGTTTTTTTGGCTTGAGTATTTGAAAACAAATGTTTAAAGCTAAGAAACAAAAACTACAGAAAATTGTGATTTGCACTCGCAGCTAGAGTTGTGTAAGAGCTTGACCCAACTATAACAATATTTGTGAAGACTTGATTGCACACGCATGATCAGTTATTAGTCTCCAGGTTTACTCTACTCTGTGGATGTGGGGCAGCAGGTAGGCCTGAGTTCTAAGGTTCTGATCATGGCTATGGCTTCCTTGTTAACAGCCCCATCCTGAAGCTATTCTGGAGCCACTAAAAATCTCCTCCTCAGAACAAAAGGTGTTTCTACTATTCAAGAAACTTCTGCAGACTAAGGACTCTAACAGAGACACTATCAGTCAGGAAATCAAAAGCCTTTGGGGGCTTCTACATTAGGAACTGGGGACAGATACAAAATGTGTACTTTCTTATTGTTTTAATTTGAATATGAAATGTCACCCCACCCCACAGGCTCCTGTAATGAATGCTTAGTTCCTAGCTGGTGGCATTATTCTGGAAAGTGAAGGAAGCTTTACGAGGTAGAGTCTAGAACATGCCCAGGACCCTCCCCATTATTACTGTCTGGTTAGCCAAGAGGTAAATAATCTCCCCTGCCACATTGTCCCACCCACAAAGATGATTTGTCCAAGTGCCTGGAGCCAAGTGACCATGGTGCCGTCCCTCTGGTACATGAGCAAAATAAATACGCCTCTTCAAGTTGTTCTCTTGGGACTTGTGGTCACAGCTCTACAAAGGTAACTAACATATTGTCCCAAACACAAACATAAAGGATCAAATGTATTCACAAAGTAGAATGTCATACAGTCTCAAGGGCCTGACTTGGCAGTCAGCGCCCAGACATAATTTCTGTTTGTCAAAAGAGTAAACACCACACACTATTCATATCCTTTTATATCCTTTTATTTATGTGAAAAACAGGTAAAACTAACTTTTAATAGTAACAGTAGAATTGGAGACATTGGGTAGCTTGTGTGGCACTAAATCTTGATGTAGGTTGTGGTTACCAGGTTTATCTATATTTGGTCTTAAAAACTTGTCTATTTTATGTATACATATATATACACATATATGTATACAACATATATACACACACATAAAATACTTCAATATACACTGAATATATATTACCTTAATATATGATATATGATATATGATATATGATATATGATATATGATATATGATATATGATATATGATATATGATATATGATATATGATATATGATATATGATATATGATATATATATATATATATTACATACACAAACATACACACATAGAAGTTTCATATATATGTATATGTATAACTTCGGTTAAAAGTTTTTAAAATTAGGAATGAAATTTCCAACATAAGAGGCAAAAAAAAAGGACAATACATTAGCAAGAAGAATTCAGAAAGAATAAAAAATGATAAAACCAGACATTATTGAGATGTAAAATAGAAAGAGTTGGAAGTAATAAATAAATGAAACCACTGCTGTGTAGGAAAGAAATCAATGTAATAGAAAAACCACTTCCTAATCGAATCAATGAAGCAGAGGAAGAGAGTAGACTGGGCTGCCCCAGGAGTCTGTCTCCTCATTCAGATGATACTGATGGAATCCGCTTGTTTTTAACTGTTTTGGAATTGTCAGGCTAAGGTCCGTAACTGACATGAGAGAGTTGGATGGTAAATTGGGTTAATTTCAGCCACTTTTAGTGCTTAGTACCAAAGCAGCTGCCTATATTTCACTTTACATAACCATGTCAAAAAGCCAGACGTGTCCCTAGAGAAGTCAATGCAGAGCTTGTCGGTATCATGGTGGGCCACAACACTGGAAACCTGCACGTTCACTGCTGAGGGCTGCTTCTGAATGCAGAAGTGCAAAGTGGCCGTGTCATTCCTTGCCTGTGTGTGAAACTATTTCTAGACTGGTTAATGGGACTACGGCCCTTTCTTCATTCTTTCCTTTTTTTATTCTTGGGAGACACACAATACGGTTAAAAATACCTGCACATACAAGGGAAATTGGTCATTGTTAGCTAAGAGTTTAAGTCTGTGAGAGAGCATGTGCTTCCCCAAGTTCAATCCTGATTAACACTCATAGACACACACAGTAATGATTTTGTTTGCCCGGGGAAAAATAAGACTCCACAAATACCTGACATGACTGTAACTTTACATCTTTAGCTTCTCTGTGGTGCAGAGAGAAATTACAACAGTCAAAACTATAAAATAAGCCAACGTTTAAAACCCGAGAACACTGTGGGAGAGGAGGAATCTCATTTTCAGTATTACATATGTTTAGCTTCAAGTATCCGGGGTTCAAAAACAAACAAACAAAAAATTCCCAAAGCATGGAACAAACAGGAAATATGGCTCGATGAAAGGAAGACCTGGATTACTGGAAATTGTCCCTGAATGCTGTAGATTTATTAGACAAAGACTTTGACATAATTGTTTTAAATATGTTCAAAGAGTAGCTGGAAAATATGGAAAAACTCAAGATAACAGCATACAAACAAAATGGAACAACACTGAATGTATCTAGGCGCTAAGCTGAAGCTACCTGAGTACTGAGAGACGATGAGGCAGACTTCCTTTACAATTCGAAAGTAGCAAAATCTTTCTAGCTCTGACTCAGAATCCAGTTAAACTAAAGAATCTTTTACACAAGAAATTTCTGAGCGAGCGCGCTGTGGCGCAGCGGCTTGGGCGTCCGCCTCGTCGGGCGCGGTCTTTCCCGTGCCGGTTCGAATCCCTTTGCGGAGTCTGATGGGGGAAAAAATAAGGTTTAGCATGCGTGGTGGTGCACGCCTTTAATCCCAGCACTCGGGAGGCACAGGCAGGCGGATTTCTGAGTTCAAGGCCAGCCTGGTCTACAGAGTGAGTTCCAGGACAGCCAGAGCTACACAGAGAAACCCTGTCTCGAAAAACCAGAAGAAAAAAAAGAAGAAGAAATTTCTGCATAGCCATAACAAAAAGAAAAATTAGTAAACAAATGACAAACTAGAAAAATGCAGAACATCACACACATAAAGGGACAACCCATGTACATAAAAGAGATCTCTAGTTGTGGAAAAAAACAAAACAAAACAGAAATCTCTATGTTTTAAAGGTGGAAAATGGGGTTGAAAAGTATAAACAAAGTCAACGGGAAAATTTATACAAATTTCTTTTAAATGAGAAAATGCCTAATTTTACTCATAATAAGAGAAATGCAAAATAAAGCTAAATTAAGACACCCATTCTCACTATCAGATTGCCAGGAATTCAAAAGCTTGACAACACTCTGTTAGAGCAGCGTTCTCACATGTTGGTTGTAAGACTACAAAGTAATACAACCCATCAGAGGGGCTCAGTAACATGGAATAAAATAACACACATCACCCTTGACGCTACAAAATACTATTCGAGGATTTCATCCTAAGATTTGCCTCCAGGATGCAAATGAATTCTTGATCTTCAGTCTGACACATGGATAGTATGGGTCTTGGATCTCACTCACTCTCACAGGAAAAAACCTTGGAAAAACAAACCTCAGAACCACCACCTCGGGCCCATCAAAGAATCAATGTCAGAGCCATCCCAGCACAATCGTAAAATGGAGAGGACTCACAAATGAAGAGGACCACAGTCTATTGGGGGCAGAAGCCATGGCATCAGCCAATGACTAATGGGCAACTAGATGGAAAATTCAGGTGATGACTAATTATGTGTTGTTTGCCAGAGGATCCAGTTTCCACTGAACTTCTTACATTTGAGAGTCCCTCAGACAAGGTCTGAAGCCTGCAGCCCTTTATCTTGCATTCCCCTGTTGTACCTCAAAAACCATGGCCGTGTGGTGGTGACATGTGCAGGAATCCGAACGGGTACCCCATCTTTTCATTTCCTCCTTTAATTGAGCCTGGGCCCCAGAGGTGAGAGGGCTGTCATTCCAAGATCCTCTCTGTAGAGGACACATACCACACACACACACACACACACACACACACACACACACACACACACGGCTTTGGGTGAGACAGTGGATCTAGTAAAGGACTGAGTTAAATGTTCACTCTCAATTTAGGCAGTGGTAAAATATTATTCCTTGAGAGAAGTCCTTATTAAGGAGAAGAGAAAACTCTGGCTGTATTCAAAACAGCTATTTCTCCCTCTCTTTTTCAAAACCACAAAGGGATGGAAAAAATTAAAGTGTGAGTTCACCTGAGGCATGGATCCCAAGGTGACTATTTTTCCAAAGTAGAATTACATTGTACATGTAGTAGAATTTAATAGCAGATGGAGATTTAATTTTTTAAAATACTTTTATTTATTTATTGACTATTTAATATATATACATATATATATATGTATATATATAACATATTTTGACCCATTTTCCTCCCTCTGTATTTTGCATTTTTTTGTTGTTGTTGATGTTGTATTTTTCTTTGTTTGTTTTGAGACAGGATCTGTCTATGTAGTCCTGGTTGTCTTAGAACTTGCTATGTAAGCCAGACTGGCCATGAACTCACAGACATTCACGTGCCTCTGCCTCTTGTGCTGAGAAAAAAGGCATGACCGTGACCAGCCCCACTGCTCTCTCATCTTCCTCTCCCTCCGGAAACCTTCTTCCCTCCCAACAAGCCTCCCTCCTACTTTCATGTCTTACCTTAAAAAAACAAAACAAAACAAAAAAACCACTGAGTGTTTTTTGGGGGTAGTTACATGTTCATGGATGTGAGGCTATTCACTATCTTGGGAAACATCAGTGGCTACACCCCTGAAGAAGAATGATTGTTCACCCCTCGTAGCTGTTAGTAACCAATAGCTTCTCAGGTAGACATGATGCCATGTAAAACTAGATGCCATAACATTTGTGCTAAATCGCACCAGAGGGGCACATCCTGTCTGCCAGGTTCACACTGTAGCATGCATGGTCCATGATGAGTGGAACCAGTGGTGACATTCTTCCTCAGCCCAGTGGTCTGTGTGACTCCTTCTGGAACTACAAAAGCTAGCCACTGGGGAAAAGACTTACAGGCCCCTTCCAGTATACTTTCTATCTATCCTGTAACTAAAGAGTGTGGGAAGAACTAGGGTCTTACCATCCCGTGCTGGAGGACAAGCAAGAGCAATGGCAGTGACCAGTATTATTTTGAGGTCTCTAGTTGTGTGGTTTCCATTTAGTAGACAGTGGCCTGTGAGAATAGCATATCCATCCATTCAGGGGATTTCTGTTCAAAATCCTTTATTTTTCAATTGGCTTACAAAGTCATCCGTTTCCATGAAGCTTTCTGTACATCCACGGTCTTAGTTAACCATGGACCCCATTTTCTTCCATCTCTTTCTACTTCTCAATGCCACTTAAATCTTTCCATCCCCAGTATTCTCACTCTTCTCGTTCATATCATGTGTGGGTGGTAGAGAGTCATTTTTGTATAAGAAAAAATGGCTTGCATCTGCAAAAAAATAATAATAACATGGAAAGACAAAGGAGAAACAAATTATTGCGGACAGTGAGTGCAGGTGGGTGGGGGAAACAGGAATGGGACTTCTCTAAACTCTCATGTGGCTTTGACCATTGAACCATGTCACCCTTCTGTTGGTTCAAAAGTTAAATCACAATCAGAAAACAAAAAGGCAAAGTGCTGAAGCTGAGCACAAGGAGAAACAAATTAAGTGAACACGCGCCAAATGAGTAACATGAGCACCCACACAGAGAGCCAGCTTTTAAGTGGCCTCCGAGCACAGCATCCAACATTACACGCAGCACGGCATGTGTGCTAGAGTCTCTATAAAGAAGGAAAAGCAGAGAAGCCTCACGCTTTCTTTTCATTAGTTGGCAGTTTAGAGGCAACGGTGGCACACAACTGCAACAAACTTGCTTAGGAACTAGGTAAATTCAAAGACAGGGGGAGGCTTTGGGGACCAGGTTTCTCAGCGAGGAGAGCAGATGCTGACATACAAACACATTAAATGGTGTCACGTGGAAGCTTCCTTTCTGTTCTTATTCCCCCTTTCCACTCTCATAACCCATCGATAACTATTTCTATTTGTTTCTCATTCATCCTCATCTCGTTTCTCTTGGCAAAAATAAGCAGGCACACAGTCACATATGAAGTATGATCTCTTCCTCCTTGCCTAAAAGGTGACATATATATATATATATATATATATATATATATATATATATATGTATATCAGTGCCCAGCACACGATTTTTAATTACTAACCCTTACTAAAGAAATCTGGCTGATCCCAGAAGAAATGGCTGATTCCAGATCCGAGGCCAAAAAAGTACAAAGAAAGCTTACATATTGTCTTTGCTAGAAAGAAAAGGAGACTAGGAGACAGAAAGAGGATGTATCCAAAAGACAAAGGAGTCAGTTTGAAAGGGCTCTAATTAGAAAAATGTTGGACAATTTGAGCATCAAAATTACTACTGAAGGTAATGAACTATAATATCGAACAAAAAATCCATAAAATCATTGTGATGCCCGGAGAGAGAAAAGAAGGAGAGTTCCGGAAGAAGAAAATTCTTCATTTCCAGAGAAAGCCATCTAACAAGGACAGGAAAAGGATAGAATTAGGACATGATCATTGCTTTGGGCAAAGATCACCAATGGATGCTGAACTCATTGGCGTGAGGACTGCTGGAACAAAGGCTATCTACACGACTTCAAACTGTCACCTCTCCCTCACCTCCAGTTATCTTTTGAAGCTAGAAGACAAACAAGCTACCTTTAAAAGAAGAACATCTAGAAGATGCTACCAAGTCTAAGTCATCAAAGTTTGCTTCCCCAATGATGAAACAATAAATTGTCACAGGACTCCTGGTGTGACTTGTGAGAGGCCCTGGCATCATCTCTTCTCTTCTTGACTAAAGGAGACAGATAGACAGAGAGAGTGAGAGACAGAGAGATGGAGGGGGGGCAGTCAGACAGACACAAGCATATACACAGAGACGCAAACACACACAAACACAGGCGCACATGTGTGTATACGCACACACAGAAACACACATGAAATCATTTCCAAAATAAACTTCTTTATCAAAAACTAAATTAAAACTAGAATTTGTGAGAGGATAAAGCTAATGCTTGTGTCAAATCCTTCATGTTTAATGGGAAACCCCAAATAATAAACTTTTCTTTAAAAATAAAATCAGAGATATGAAAATATCAGAGCTATGAGGAGATCCTACTTTCTTGATTAAAATTGTCCACGTTTTGAAGAACACTGTGTGCTCTGACTTTTCTTGAACTCACAGAGAGCCACTTGCCTCCAGAGTGGTGGAATGAAGGGCATGTGCCCCCATGCCCAACTAAAATTCTGATTTTTTTTCTTAATACTCAAAAAAATCCCATTTTAATATCATTCAGTTATTCCACTCCTTGCTGTAAGCATCAGTCATTTAGTTTATAATAGAGTAATTGGCATGGTTATCCATAGATGCCGTGTCAAAATAAATTTACACTCTGTTTTTTTATTTACCAGTGTGTAAACAGCTTCTGATTTTTCTAGTCTTTCCATGTTTTTATTTTTAGAAAACTGAAATTTATAGAAAAATTGCAATACAAACTAACATCAGCTTACCTGACACTTGACTGGGGTTTACCAGAGCCTAGTATTCAACCACATTTTGCTTCTACATGTGTTGTCTCTCCTGTGGCGATCAGGTCTATGTTTTTTGTATATATATTTCTTAATGATCTGCAAGTGCATTATAGATATTATGATACTCCATCCCCAATATTTTGTCATTTCTCTTCAAAGAATAAGATTATTTCTATATATTACAACACCATGATCACACCCAAGAGATTTAAAATTGATGTAGCCAAACTTTTTAATTTACATCCCATTGTTAAATTTTTAATTGATCCAAACATTTTTCTTTAAAGCCATTTGCTCCTCATCCAGTTCCAAGTTTAATAAAGATTCTGGCACTGTATTTGGTTATTTATCTTTACTCTAAAATACTCTTAATCTTTCTCTTTGGTAAGCTATGTGTCTGTGTATATGAGTGTGTGTGTATATGTCTATGTGTCTGTGTTTGCATATGTCTCTGTGTGTATCTGTGAATCTGTGTGCTTGTGTGTA